>JAXGGT010017969.1:0-17046 GCA_035583425.1 Marsdenia floribunda
TTTTCCTTCTATTATTAATAGTGGTGTTGTGGAAGAATTGTGTGTTAGCTTCACCATTTTGAATCCAATGTATTCTTAGATTTTCATTTCCAAAACTCTATCTTAGTAAAGTATGTATTCTTTAAGAAGTTCTTGATGTAGATTAGCTAGAAAGGGACTAAATTTATGTTCACAAAATTTCTAAATACATTTTAGTCTGGCTAAAAGTTTTCTCTTCTTCATATATATACTAAAATTTTTCTCTTCTTTAGATATATATTACCAAATACAGTTTTATTCCAGGTGATCAAAGCTTTACATTGAAAGTCTATTAGACAGTTATGTAATCCAATCTGGTTTCCAGGAAGATTGAACAACATCAATGAAACTATGGTGATTCAACCACGTTCAAGGAATCATCACATTTGCCAACTTGTGGGACAGAGAATCCTTCAGAGGGTACACATCCTATGAGAAGAGCTCCCAAAGTCATGGCATTCTTAGCAGAAGGTTCATCTGGACCTCAAGAATAAATTCAAGTCTTCAACGTTAATGATCAGCTGAATTACAAAGAGGAGCAAATCAGTTTGTCCAAACATGAAGCAGCGGTGACAAGTGTTAATAAGACCTTGCAACATGTGCAACTAATGACAAGAACCACTGAGATCGACTTGCAATGCATCATGGAAAAAGTGGATCCTGCAATGCCAAGTCAAAAAGGTTCTGTGGAGCTCCATAGTCAAAAAGTGCCACCAAAATCAGAACTAACAGAAAATACTCCTGCTGTCTCTGAATCTGAACCGGTAAATTTGGGAGGAGGCGAACGAGCAAGCCATGTAGTGTTCAAGTATCAGAGAAGACGTATATACGTGCAGCAAAAGAAAAGGATATCTCTTGCAGAATCCAAAAAAGGAAGGAGGAGCAGGTGGCGGAAAGACAACTCAAATGTCAAGCCCAGAAGCATTTAGATGGTAATGCCATAGCTTCATCTTTCTTGCAGCAACATCTACAAGAATATGGATTTTCATACTCAAATGAACAGGAAAATGTGAAATTCAATAGTCCTAGCAAAATAAATCCAAAACAGCTAAAATGTATCCTAGCTTTACCAGTGGTATTAGAAGAAGCTGATTCAAAATGGTTCAACCATTTAGGGCAGCGTTCTGAAGTTGAACTTCAACTTCAAACTTCCAAGCATCGTGCAAAGAGGCGAGTTTCACTAGAAGCAAAGCCCTTACATAGAGTTTTACGACCTCTGCATTCTATGCCTGAACAACCGGAGGCCATAGCTGCTGATGATTTTTCACTGTCATCCCATCAGCACGATGTGCAGGAGCAACACAAGTATAACCTCCGCAGCAGGTCTCTGAAAGCAAAACCATGTGAGGGACATGAATGACAAGGTACCACCATTTCCAAAACCTCTTGTGTCACTCTGTTCATTACTATATTCCTACCCCAGGATTTTTAACAAACTACACTGAATATTATGATTTATTAGGGAGACAAAGATCTCAACAATGTTGATTTGCTTTTACCGAGCGAAGTTCATGTGTTAGTGGTGCACTAATTTGTGATTACAGTGCAAAAGGTGGGAAAGAACAGTTAATTCGTCATTCGAAGTTATTTTGCTAGAACGCCTCTCAGAAGACTTCTCTTCGATGGCTGCAATGTTGGATACCAGGATGGTCGTGTAACCCGTGAAGACGGGGATTTTACTCCCTCTGTACTATTTAAAGATCATTTACAACATAAATGCTAAACTCCAAAAGTAGCCATCTTAGTGATTATGTATTTTGTAGTCTCCTTTACTAAACAAGTGTACTGACTCGAATCCATCACCGATTACATTTATAGCTTAGCTATTCTTTCTCATTGTTTCATCATGATGATCCTGGAGAAGCAATGGCAAAATTTTTATTTCTTTGGAGGTGGGGAGGATCAAGATTCAAATTTAAACCTTGCTCAAATTTTTATTTCATCTGGAGTTTCTTTTGCCTGAAGCATACTTTATTCTATGAACAAATGATAATAATACATATTTTCCACATGCCACTAAGTGGGGATTAGAGCTTGGGTGAACAATTATCAAATATTACACTTCGGTCCAGGGAGCTCGACACCTCGGTATGGGAATTAGTCATGGTAGTTAATTATACTTCTTAAGCTAGATTGTTGATCAAGCTTATTAACTAAAGAAACACAGGAGGAGGAGGAGAAAGCTTAAAGCATGATTACATGTATGTATATATATATATAATACCTTGCTGGAAAACTCTTCTGGGGTACTGAGATTGTTCGGGGAGGCGTCTATTAAATCAAGAGTATCCTTAAAACGCCAATCTGCAATATCTTTTGTAGCGATTCCAGAGTCAGATTGGAGCATCTTCATCTTCATGAGCAGCTCTGGAGCTAGAACTTGCTGCTGCTGCTGCGGCATTATGCTTATTATTATTATTGCTTGATTGTGTCAAAGAATTTGGATGGACAGTAGTAGTACTGGACATGATTTGTGGTTGGACGAAAACTTTGTCCCAAAATGCCTGCTGAAGTCATGCAGATTCAAGTTCAACCCTTACTCCACCATGCAGAAACCTCAGGTGATGACGCATAGAAGAATTGACAGTGTGTATGCTCACGTCGCATTTCCTGCAAAGCACAGCTCGATCCTCCAAGCAGATAGAGTAACCAAATGTCTCCTAAATTACCAAGAAAAATGAGTCAGGTTAGGCAGAAATCTCAAACAAAAATCTATCTGAAACAAATCTAATTAAAAAATCTCTAGTGAATCCATCCATAGACTTAACCTCAGCCACCCAATTAGTTAGTACAGTTTTCGAACTTGAACAACACAGTACCCTCCATTTCCCTTTAGGTTTATTTTATCTGTTCTATCATATGATCATCAACTCACCTTCGACTAGGTCCTATAAATTAATGAAGAATCTTCATCACACCGCAGGCCAGTATATATATATATATGAGATACAAGATAATATGGGGGGTCAGCGGCCGGCACACGTGAAGGTGATAATAATTAGTTTCATGAATATTTGTAGCACCTGAAAAATATCACACTTGGGAAATGACGAAGAGGACGAGCTAGTGGAGAGTGAAACTCTCTGATGCTTGCTCACTAGCTTGTTGGCTGAATGAAGCTTTTTTTCATCACAAGGCCGAACACAACGCCGCCTCATCAGCACAGCAAAACACCTTGGCCTCCGCCGCGTTGCAACCACTACACTGTATCTTCATCCTCTAGCTAGTACTTGTTCACTAGATTTACTTACGATACAAAAATAAATAAATAAAAAGAAATATAACGTGAACTCAGTGATGGCTCTTTAAATACCTCTAGAATTCAGGTTAATTTTCTTTCTTTCCCATGAAGTAACTTTCAAAATTATAATAAATTTATATTAATTTTAGACAATTTCACTGTCGTGTAATTTTAAGCCAAAAATATTATTATTATTATTATTTTTGAAAGTTTACGAACGAGATACATAGGTTCAATCCGTTTATAATTTTAACTCATTTAAATTTAAATTTGTCAATTACTTTCATTTGAGTTATACGAATATTTAACTTAACTCGCTAATATCGTGTTAAATTTTCGTATTAAATCTAATATTATCATCTCTTATATAAATTGTAAATTATTAATTATAAAAATTTTAAGGAAAAAAAAAAAACAAGTTATTAAATATATTTTAATTTTTTAATATAACAAAGAAAATAAAAACAAAAATTCAAATCAAGTTTTAACAGGAACTTTTATTGATTGGTGGCAAATGCAAAGGTGAAGCAAGACGACTCGTGCCTCACATCATCCATCCATTGCCACGGTTTCCGCCTCTTTAATGTAAACTTGACACTTGTATTTCCGGAAAAGAACGGTTGCATTCACAAGGATCCGGCTTGGCAGTTGACGGTGGTGTTGAAATGTCAAAATTTTCCAAACAATTTCCACTCCTTCATTTTTTTTTTTTTTTTTTAATTATTATTATCAAAGAAACTTTGTTTCTATTTATCATTAAAAATTACTTTCCTAATTAAGAATTAAATGTTTTTTTTTTAACTTATGTTTAAAATTTTTAAGTAAGTTTATTACTTTTTACTAAAATAATAATAAACTGTAAAACTAATTGAATTAAAAAATATATATAAGAAAATTGGTGGATTTGATTTTAATGTTTATGGTTTCAGTATGATTGGTTTATTTTTTTTCTTTTTTATTTAGTAGATTTTTTTTATACATGTGCATTTCGTCGTTCACTTCACAAGATCTATTATTTTGGTAAGTTAAATTTTGTGAAGAAATGGACTATATGTACATGCTCATTATACATTGAAGATATACTAAATAAAAAAGAAAAAAATTAATCGCACGAATGATCGATTGACTAAATTTACCAATTTTTTTATATATATTATCTAATATTTTTTTAAAAAAAAAATCTAAAATAAATTATTATTAACAAAATATATGAAAAACAAAAATATACACTCATTTTCTTTAACACGTTATTTAAAAACAAAAAAAAAAACAAAAATACATATATTTTGAAAAAAAATTAAAATATTCTTTAATTTTTTTTATATAAAATAACTAATAAATATGAATTTTATAATAAAAATATTAATATATTTATTGTTAATTTTTAATGTAATAAGTAATATAACAAAAATAATATATATTATAAAAACTATGAGTGTGGCGTGGTGGTTATTTATCTCATCCATTAACTATGAAGTTAAAAATTCGAATTCTATTCATAAAAATAGAATACATCTTATAGTCATCGATTTACTACTCGCAGCGAAAGAAATACCCTTAATTAGGAAAAAAAAAAAAAAAAAGATAAAGAATATATTATAATTGTATGACAATGTGCCTTGTCAAAGAAAAAGTTTACTTAGAAGGGCAGTGTATGTCTCTAGATGTACTCGAAGAACCATCTAGTCTGATATTCACAATGCTCCCACCTTTTTGTGGGCTTGCCGCTTTATTGCTGACGCCATTATATGTGTCCTATGACAAAAGCTTTTTAGAATTAAGTCGGTTTATCCCTTCATTCAAAATTCAAACCTTCCTTTGAAAAACTCAGAAAATTAAGGATGTGTTTATATTAATTTTTATTTTGAGAAAAGTGAGTTTTTGAAGTTGAGTGAATTTTATTTAGAAAAGTGAGGTAAATTTTATAGGTATAATAATGATATAATTATTAGAGTGTTAAGGTATGTTTGGATTAACTTTTATTTTGAATTTTTTACTTGTTTTGAAAATAAATTAATATTTTTTATTTAGACAATATTTACATTAATTTACTTTTTATCAAATCATAGAGTGTGAGACCTACTAAAATTGTCAAATCATTCTTAGTAGTGAAAGTCCAATATCAAGGTTGGCTCAAATTTTTCTAGTGGGCTTTTATGCCCACAAAATGAATTGATATCTGAATAAATTTAAAAAAGAAAGAGCCCAAATGATAACCCCAAATATATTTAGTATATATATGGTATACGGTATATAATGCAAGTATTCCACATCGTATTTTTATTATTTTTTATATTATTTCTACTGTATTTATACCGGCATTATCTCCAGAAAAAGGCATGTGGACTTGGACCTTTGGACTTTGACTCTTATTTTGACTTTTTTTTTATCATTTGCTAACTTAAGCATTGGAAGGGTCTTAGGGATCTTCCACCCTTTGGCTTTTGTTTTGCAGGTAAGGAAGTCAAGACTGAGTTGAAGTAAATTGGAAGGAGCATCCGAGTTTTCGGAAGAACCGTCTTGGGGTCCATTATCTGCATCAATTCTAAAACCAACACTTATCACATCATTCTAAAAACCAACACTTCAATAATTATATTATCATTACACTTATAAAATTTATCTCGTTTTTCAAAATAAAATTCACTAAGTTCAAAAACTCATTTTTTCTCAAAAATAAAAGTTAGTCCAAAAATAGCCTTAGTTTTTAAAATGATGTGATGAGTGTTGACTTTAAAATAATTTGACAATTTTATTAAGTCTCATCCTATGATTTGATAAAAAGTAAATTAATATAGGTATTATCCAAATCAAAGCCACCAATTTATTTTTAAAACAAGTAGAAAACTTAAAATAAAAGCTAGTCTAAACACACCATGTTTTAGTTTCTACATTTTTATTGTTTAAAGATAAATAAATTTTTATTTTATTTTTTTAAATAATTAGATTTTTCTTTTTCTTTTTATTAGACAAAAGAGTCTTTTTTATAAAATTTTAATAATTTTTAACCACCTAAATTCATGTGTTAAGTACACATATGTCTATGAAGATTATTTTTGACATTTACACTACTATTACTTAATTTATATCTTAATAAAATCTTCATTTTTTCTATTTTTATTAAATTTTTTTAATAAGAATTTATTAAAACTTAAATTAGTTAATATGATTCTAAATGATAAAAATACCTTTTGCAGGACTTATAAGTGTTTAGAACCAAAATTTTGATAACTAAAAATTATTGTAATTTAATTGAAAGAACAGTTTTGTCCAATCAAAAATAAAATAGGAATTGTTCAAAAATAAAGGTAAGAACCGTTTTGTACAAAGAATAAAAATATCGGGACTAAATGTCTAATTTTCCTTAAAAAGAAAAAAAAAATCTCATTCAACTATGATTAATTGGTATTCGTTTCAAATTTACCTGTAATACAATATTTGAGTCCTATACAAAAGAATCCTCATACAGAAAGTTGAATTGAACATTCGTATAATATTTACAAGTTACTATAGTGACTTAAATTTTTTTTCTTTTTTTTTTACTATACCCTAATTAGTGCACTCATTTAAATTTTTTTTTTTTTCTAAATTAAGTTTTCATTTTTTTCTGTCATGTATTAAGTACCCAACATAATGATTAAATTGAGGAAAAATTTATGGTTTAGTCATGTAACTACTTGGTTTTAAATCGTTAAAAATAAAGAATTTGATATTGTAACTATTTACATATTCTAAACTTGGTCTTTTCAGTCAAATTTCTCTCATTTTCCAGCAGTCTAAGTCACATGAGGAGCACATATATGCCCTCTTTTTTTAGGCCATTTTTGGTATTCTATTACTCCCTCCAACAGTTACCAAACCTGAAAGAGTGCAAGATACAAAAAAGGAGGAAAATTTTGTTAGTCATTCAATAGGGTTGCGATGATTTGAAGAAGAAATCTGTTTTCATAGTAAAAATTATGGTCGAAATCCTTCTCCTTATTGATTCTACCATTGTTAGTAAGCAAAAATTGAAAGTGTTCTGCAGTTTGTTTAGTAAAATTTTTAGGGTTTGAGGGAAGAATAGTTTGAGAAGAAATTTGTAATTTTTGGTCCTGTTTGAAGTGAAGTTATTCAGCTTATTGATTTCTTGAGGACTTCTTGTGATTCAAAGTAGCATTAGAAGATGAGACTAAAAACTAGAGTTGGTCAATGGAATTAAGTTAACACTAAACCCTAATTAAGTTAGTAATTATTAAATTATCAAAAAAAAAAAAAAAAAAAGAAGTTAATATTAGCCCAATTTTTATATTGGCCCATTATGATTAATTTTTTTTAATAGACATTTATAGTAATTATTAACCCAATTTTTTCTCGGCTTATCAATCCAATATTTATATTGATCAATTAATATTATCACTTTTTTAATAGGTATTTATGATAATTATCAACCCAATAAATGCCACATTCTATTACATAAACCATTAACAATACAAGCCCATTTCTTTAGAAGGATGAATTCGTAATTATATACAAAACAAAGTAATTATCCCAGGTCGAAGTTTCATAATATTTTAATTATTTTAGGTACTTATTTGTAGTTTTATTTATGATAAGAAAAAATATGTAGATTTTGACTTTTGAATTCAAACTTATTTATTAGTTTTGACTTGTTTGACCTTTTTTCTAATTTAAGATAGAAGAGTCCCTTATAGGTCCAATTAAGATTAGAAATGTAAACCTAATTTATTAGAAAATAATAATATTCAAAAGGTAATAACTCGTAGAGGGAAATGAGTTAGAAAGCTCAAGTAATAAATGGAATTATTTTTCTTTTGTTTTTTCAAAACTAAAAAATATCAAGAAGTCAAATTTTTAAAATAACTTTCAATTGACAGTCAAATTGAATTCTTACTTTTATTTTATACTGGCAGCAAGTACAGTAATTCGTTGGTTAACCAAATTCAAGCATAGTTGTTTATCTTACTAGGATGGCCAAACATTACGACAATGTGAGCATTTTTACCATCTTTTATGAGTTCATAACTTATAAATTTAGAAATATTGTTCTTGGAAGAATAAAGTAAACTGTAAAGAACTGGTTGGGAAGCTAGATTGAATATAGGAAGGTCCTTACATTGTCAAAAGAGATCACAGAAATGAAGTTATAAACTTCAAGACGTGAATGTTAGAAAATTAGTTAGAAATTAGAATATATTTAATTTAAGAAAGTTGTATAGGCTGTATTTGGATAGCCATTAAAATGGAATATTGTGTCATTATTTTTGTAGATAAAATTTCACCTATTTGGACAGTTACTAAATTTGTGTTTCTTTATCTCTAACCTAATAAAGTTGAGTCTATATCTATAGGGTTCAATTTCACACACCATCATAATTTTTTTACCCATTTTCACACTATTACTGGGGAAGTGGTCTACAAATTAAAAAAAAATAATAATAAAATAAAAGGAAAAATCAAGAAAAGAAATATACACTATATATTGTATGCCATCAAATCACACATATATATATACATACTTACACATACATTTATGTTTGATAAATATATATACACATGTAAATATATGTATATATGTATATATTTATATATATATATATATATATTTTAATATATACATAATATATTATATATTTCAAAATATATATATATATATATGTATATCGATATATGCATATTTATATACATATTTTTATATATAAACATTTATATACATAATATATATACCAAAACGTATATTTATTATATACATATTTATATATATTGAAGCAAAAAAAAAAAAAAAAAAAAAAAAAGTCAAAAATACATATTCAAAAAAATATTCAAATAAAAAAAGTATTATTAAGTATTAAACCTAATATTTTTTTAGACAGAATTTTATCCAAATACAAAATTAAACACCTTTTTCCAGCATCACTCTAACATTTTTTTTTTTTTTTTTTAAATAGAATAAATATATGTTTCAAATACACCCAACAAACTCAATTTGAATTGCTATCCAAATACAGCCTTATTATTTGGACAAACTGTTCCCAATTTTTTTTTGAGCAATCGAATCTTCATTTTATTTTCAATTGGACAAAAGGATCCTTCCAAAAAAATTTTGGTAATTTTTAGTCACTGAAATTCACTTGTCAAGCACGTGTATGTCCCGTAAGGGGTACTTTTTTTATTATTTATTTATAATCCCAGTATTGATTAACTAAAATCTTAACATACCCCCGTTTCTTCTAATCAAAATATCTCAGAAAGAAAAATAATCATAAATAGAAGAAATTAAAAATTTAAATGAAATTGGAAAGATCAAGAGTTTCATTAATATGTGAATTGGTTAATAAGCTTTAAATGATAAAAATACCCTTCATGTGTCATACATATGCTTGACACGTAAATTTTGGATAATAAAATTTATCAAAATTTTACTAAACGGACCCTTTTATCTAATTAAAAATAAAATATGAATTCGATTGTCTAAAATATAAAAATAGAGAACCATTTGTCTAACGATAAAAATATAAGACTTAAAACAACTAATTTTCCAAAATTTTATCCATAAACGGATATATAACACACTTATTTTCAATAATGAATGAAAATACATTTTACATTCATTATTCACCATATTTAACATTATTACACATTATCAAATATTTAATTTATTCACATTAGAGTTGAAATGCACAAATTACAGCTGAAGTCTCTAAAAAAAAATGAATATTTAAATAAATACTTATCATTAGACCCTTTACCTTATAATTAATATCAAGTAACAAAAAAGATGCAAGTACGACAAAGAATGATAAAAAAAATAAAAAATAAAAAAAAATTACCACCTTACAGGTTAAATAATATAATTTTTTTATTTTATTGATTTTTCAAATAATTCAATAAAGACGGTTGAGATGAAAGAGTAATGAATAACAATATGAAAAATAATCAACTTTTATAGATAACTTTAAGGGCAAATTGGCAAGTTTAGTCCCCAAACTATTGTCAACTGGTGGTTAAGGTCCTTGAATTATTTTTTTTGGTAAAATAGGTCTCCAAACTATGCAAATCGTATGATTAAGGTCCTTCCATTAGAATTTTTAGTTAAATTACTATTTATCTGTTTAAAAAAAAAAAAAAAAAAATTGCCCAATACTATTTTAGTCTTTTCACTTGAAAAATTACAAAAAAAAAAAAAAGGAAAATGTAAAAACCCTTTGAATGCAATTCTCGTGACTTCAAACCCTCAACTGAATCTCTCCACCACAGAATCAAAGAGTGTGTTTGGATTTCCACTCAACTCTAGTTAAGTGGAGTTTTTTTGTTCCCCAATAATCCGGCACATTTGGACATCATTTTTTTTAAAACAAGTTTGTCTCCCACTTTAAAACCCTATATTTATATTGTGGACCCACTTAATAAAAAATATATATGTATTATTAATCAAATAATATTACACACTAAAACCCAAAAAAACATTCTCTTACACACTCAATCATTATACTATAAAACGTATATATTATTAATAAAATAATATTATACACTAAAACCCAATAAAATATTTTCTTACACACACAATCATTACACCTATAAAACCTATATATTTAACCCCTATTTTTTCTAACATAAAATTCAATTTGAAAAAAGTGGGAGACAATTTTTTCTTTGAGTTATAACTTATCTCAAAAACTCTATTTTTTTCTAATGTAGTGGAAATCCAAACACACCCAAAATTTCCAGATTAAAAAACGCCTTTTTTTGAACATTCTACATTATTATATTTTTTCAAAAATTTACTCCCTCTTATCATGTTCACAACCAATTTCTGCTATCTCAACTGTCGTCCTTGGAAGTAGTGATTTTGTTCTTCTTTTTTTCATTATAAATCTGATGATGATGAGGTCTCCTCAGTCTCAAGATGCGCTTCGGAACGGTGAGATAGACGCCGTCGCCGCGGCGATTCAAGCTCATTTTCACTCCACCGTGTCTGAGCAAAAGCTCCGCCGATTCAACATGTTGATTTTTCTGTTTCGATTTTTTTTCGTTTTGCTTCTCTCTCGCCTCTGCCATTTTCATGTTCGCTAATTCTCGTGGCTCCGAACTACCTCGTTGGATTGATTACCTCCTTTGCATTTCCTGCTCCTGTTCACACTTTGAATCAATTCAAAGGGTTACTACTACCAGCAATCATGAACAAATGAAAGGTGATTTGCGTTCAAAGGGTTTCTACATTTATTTTTATTTTTATTTTTTTTAAGTGAAAAGACCAAAATGCCCTTGGACAATTTTTTTTTAAACGGATGAACGGTAATTTAACTGAAAATTCTAACGGAAGGACCTTAATCACACGATTTATATTGTTTGAGGAATTATTTCACTAAAAAAAATAATTGAGGGACCTTAACCACCAAATGACAATAGTTTAGGGAATAAACTTGACAATTTGCCGTATATAAATATAAAATCCTGAGTTGATGCAAAACATATTTTATCAACAATTTTTTTTTTTTTGAAATTTTTTTTTTTTTTTAATTTTGGTCAGTTTGATGATTTTTTTTCCATTTATATTTTCACTCATTTTACTAATTTTTTATCTTTTTTTTATTATAATTTTTATGATATTTTGTCCTTTTAATCATATTTTAATAAATTTATTTTTTATCAAATTAAAACTTTTTAATCAGTTTATACATATTCTAATTGGATCCAACATATTAGAAACAATGATAAAATAGATTATGATTAGTGATAAAGTATTAAAAATACTTCCAAAAGAACTAAAATAATTGAAACAAAACTAAAATAATTTAAAAATAGTATTTGCAGTCTTCTCGGGATAGGAAAATGCCAAATGTAATTCCATATGTTCACATTTTGAAAGGTACGAGATTTGGTATGATATTTTTTAAGATAATAATAAAATTAAAATACGTTTCGATTTAATTAATCTCAAAAATTAACTCTATTAACTTCCATTAAATCAATATATGTATTTTTTTAAAAAAATAATAATTAATAATTACATTAAAAAAATTTATAAAAACATAAATTAATTAATTAATGTGGGCCCCCTTTTTTCTAATGTGGGCCCCCTTTTTTTCTTTTTTTTTTTCCTCTATAGAAATATAATTAATTAATGCTTAATCAAAATATGTATGAAATATTATTAATAGAAGGAAATTTATTAGTTTAGTTTTTATTTTATATATTATTTTTTGTGATCATTTTGGTATTTTTGACTGTATTTTAATTATTTTTTATATCAAGTTAAAATTTTAAGGAAAATTGGATATTTTAATTTTCATATTATTTTCATTTGAAAGAATTAGTCTTTATATTTTTTCTTTAACTTTTTTAATCCTCAAATTAAAATTAATTGGATAAATAAGTCCTTTTAGACATATTTTTTGCCTATTTTCAATGCTAAAATTCATGCAATTTATAAGTGTACTATTAAATAAGAGTATTTTTACCATTCAAAAAATGTACACATGCAAATTATATGACTTTTGACATCGAAAATAGGCAAAAATATGGTCAAAAGGACTAATTTATCCAATAAATTTTAATTTAGGGACTCAAAAAGTTTTAAAAATTTATATAGGGACTAATTTTTCCAAACAAAAATAAATAGGAACCAAAATGTCCAATTTTTCAAACTTTAAAATTAATTCATAGTTATTCTAAATTGATCGAATAAGTTAAAAATTGTTAAAAGAAAGGTTAAAACTCGTTATAAACTTCTAATTTGATAAAATAAATAAATAAATCAAAATGGTCAACAAAAAATAGTATGAGAACCAAAAAAGATTAAAAATAGAATATAGACTAAAACAGTGAAAAATTAATAAAATAAAGACTATAAAAAGTAAGGAAAAATAGTTTTTAGTTACTTGAATTTGTTAACCAGTACAAACTAAGTCTTCCATCTTTATTTATAAATTTTTTAACTTAAAAGTATAAATAACTTAAAAAGATTGAAAAACCTATTTTACTACTCTTAAAAAAAAAATTTAACTTTTGAAATAATTATAAATAAAGATTACCATAATGATCAATGACTTGGGTATTGTTGCATATGACAATCAGTTCAATTACTTTAAATAGGTATTTTTTAGATTTTTTTTTAAAAAATTCCCTCTCTATTATATGATTCAAATTTATGGTTATTTGGATTATGCAACAAATTATTATCACTCGAATTATGTTTTTTTATCAGTTTATATAATAATAATGGCAGTGTTATTTTTTTTCTTCTCGACCAAAAAATTTAATTTCTCTTATTTTAAAAATAACTATTCTCTACATTTAATTTAGTTAAATTATATATATATATATATAATTTAATAAAATAAATATAAAATATTTTAATTAGGAAAAATAACTTTAATTTTATATGTATAAAAGAAAAATGGTAGATCTAGTTCTTAATCTTTCCATCATTTGTCAAATTGGTCCATTTTCTTTCTTTTTTGTTTAGTAGGTCCGCAATATATATTGTATAAGTGCATTTGGTCCTTTTTTTTCACAAAATTTACTTGTCCATACAACATTTTTTTTCCCCTTTAATTGCAGTTGTCGATCGAATTAAATATTATTATTATTTTTAATAATAATACAACTTTTAAAAATTTTAATTAATTAATTATAAGGTTAATTATTATATATATGTCTATTAAAATATTATATATATAAATTATTTAAATGATTTGTATATATAAACATACAAAAATTAGGTTTTATATCTAAAAAGATAGTAATATAAACATTTTTTTAAAGAAAAAATACTATATATATATATATATATATAATTAACACATATATAATTTTATTTTTCTTAATTATGTAAAAGTTCGATCAAAATTTATAATTATAAAAAAAAAAAAAAAAAAAAAAAAAGTTACTAAGTAAAGGGACTTTTTGCTTTCAGCTTTTCATGTTGAAGCTCATGCATTATGGAAGGGCATTCTCAAGAGGAGGGCACTCTACCACGAGGGTTTGATCGTTGAAACAGACCACCAACAATTGGCTAGGCAGTTATATGAAGATGAGGCTGATCTATCCATCTATAGCAATTTGATGGAGAATCTTAAGCTGCTTTGTTTTTCTTCTTTTTCTACACATGTTTGTTATATTCCTAGGACTATTAATCATTGTGCTCATAAACTTGCTTTCATTGGTCTTTCTCTGTCGACTAAGGTGTGTTCGTCACATTCATCTCACTCCGATGTATTTGATGCCTTGCATCATGACTGAATTTCCTTACAGTCTTAATTTATAGATGACCGGTTCTTTCTCAAAAAAAGTAAAGAGACGTTTTAATGAGCACTCACCATGCATATGAATGAGAAAAACCCCAAAAAAATTTTAAGAACAAACACCATATATATCCTCTTGAACCATTGAATCTACTGTTAGCCCCAAGGTTTCATGTTAATTTTGATAATGATAAAACAAATCATAAGAAATATATACGAGTGATTTTAATTAATGTTTCATAACTAATTTCATGTTACTTTATAATGAACAATTTATGTTAAATATTTTCACTCAAATTCTTGACTACATAAATTGCATGTTTTACCAGAAAAAGAAATTACTGTATTGAACAGTATGTAGTAAATTGACAATATCTTTTCATGTAAAATTCATATTATAATGGTGTAAATTTTATTTGAAACTAGACATGATAAGCTTGACTTGGACATATTATTTGCACATTTTCAGTGTATATTTACATAGATAAAATTTTTCTAATTAGACTCTTTTGCTGAGCCACACTTTCATAAGACAGAATGCACATGCCATAGTATTTTGACCATATCTCACAACATAATTGCTCAATTAATGTGATTCCAGTTGGAAATGAATTTAAACGATCAACTTTTTATAATGATATAATATGCAATTTTTGACTGAGAAATATAGCTGTAATGACTCTTTGAATTCGACTGACGGATTCTACCAAAGACAGTTTTTCCAATCAGACTTTACGAAATGAATATTTGATTACGGCTAATCCTTTCAGGGTGATTCTTTTTGTATTTGAAATAGACTAAGAGTAGATGATTTTTTACAGCCCATTTGAACGTTTGAAATATTATGTTTTCGATTTTCTAAGTGGACTCATTTGCATGAGTTGTTTCCTAATTGTTGTTTGACATGTCCAATGTCTCTATGATGTTTCTAACGTCTCTTTGGGGCCTTTGCCCATAAAAGAAGCTTAGATTGAAGGTAGAAGAGATAACCAACAGAGAAAACAAAGTCCTAGCTCTCAAGTTCTCATATACTCTTAGTGTCACGTGCTACATAGTTGCATTGTTGAGAAAAAGAGTGCTTACATTCTATTTTTATATTCTTGAGTGTGCCTTCTTTTATTAAGTGTTTATATGCTTGAGTGGTAGCTTATCCTACTAAAGAGGAATTGCTACATCACTTCTTCATCTTGTATTGGTGCTAGAAGCTCACCATTGTAATTGGGATTCTTCCTTCCGCTAAGTGCAAGGGAGTATAGTAGAACCCTCAACTAGTTAGAGTTTGAGGAGAGAGGACGTAGGTGCTCGTGGAAGAACTGACCAACCCTCTATAAATTGTTTATGTTTCTCTATCCCTACTCTTTTACTTTAGTTGCACTTAATCTATTTGTGAATTAGAATTGTCACTTACTCGTTTATTATTTTACTTGAAAATTGCTTTTGAATTTATGCTTCCGCAAAATACCCAATTCACCACCCCCCCTCTTGGGTTGCCTATTGGGCCAACATCTACAATGAAGAAATAACCGAGAAAAGGATATTATCGTTCTTAATTAAATGCACCTTTTAATAAACTTCAGTTAAAGATTTTCTGGAGGAGGTTAGCGCATCTGGTTCTTCTGTGGGTAGGGGTCCAGAGAAGAAGGACCCGAAAAGTAAATAGATCAATCCTGCAAATCGGCTTTTCATACCAAATGTAGATAGATACCTATGCTCTTGAGCTGAAATTCTAACTTTTGGGTCATAAGTGAACAACATCTTTGCTAAGAGATCCAATTTATCATCACTAGCCATTGGAAATAGAGTAGGAAAAGCCTTTCCTGGAACATATTGATACTCCACATAATCAGGCCATTGTGCAGGCTTTGGAGTCCCTAAAGCTGCAAAGATCTTTCCCAGCTGGTCAATATCACAGTTACCCTAGAAAGAATGAATTTAGAATTACTCATTATGGCATAAAGACATAAAGTAGTGCAAGACTATACCAGGACCTCCAGGATGTATGAAAATATGTTAAGCATTATATAAATGTTCACCAATAAATGAAATAATAAAAATATCATATAAAATAGAACAGATTCTGTAGTTAAGGCAGATTGCATTCCTATATCGATAGTGACAAAACAAGGTTATATCAAACCATTCTCTAATTTTCAAGCAGTATATATGAATGAGAGAAAATATTTGTAACGACGGCACAAATATAAGAGCAAACTCCTTAGCAAGATTGGAAGACAAGACAAATACAATAATCCCTCAATGGTACTGCAATTCAATTCACAGCCATGAGTAAGCATTTTATTTGCCACCAGTTTGAAACTGAGAGCACCAGATTTTCAGGGCCTGCAAGGACTGCCAATGATAAACATCGCAACCATTCGATTTGCCTGTCCAAGATATAACTATTAACAAACAAACATTGGATTCAAGCCTGTAGCAGAGGAGTTTGCTATTTATGTTCCTATTATAGAATCATTGAATTCAAAAGATGTCAGGAAAGGTTTACAGAACAGCATTAATTCCTATTGTATCCATGATTTTCAG
>JAXGGT010017980.1:0-17043 GCA_035583425.1 Marsdenia floribunda
ATATGCCATGTATTTCCTTATCATGATGCTCTTGTCTGTGAAGAGCAGTGTATACAGATTGTCTCTACAAGTTGTATCATTAGCCAAGTCAATTTATTATCCATGATATTCCTTTAAGCAGCGCCCCATTCTTTGACTTCTGCTCGAGTTTTTTTAATCAATAAATAGTTCGATGACTTTTGCTCAAGTTTTTTTATTCTGAACCTTCTCTCTCTCCTTTTTAGGGTTCGAACACATGATAAAAGAGTACAAAGGATTGCAGATGCTGAAAAATTTCTACTTGATGGTCTTATAGTTTATCATGTTAGTAGATAGTCTTATAGTGTAACTAAACTACATATATTTTCTATTTTTTTTCTTCGTAGCAATATATTTTCTATTTTGATAATTTAATTATTTTGAAGATTTTGAATTGATGTCAATACAAATTCTTAAGTTCATTTTGGTATATCATATTTCAATGGCAATATTAATTATAAAGAATTTAAATTTAAATTTATATAATAGGGAAAAATAATTTGGTGGTGAAATTTATAATTTGTTGGTGAAAATGATTGATTTACGACCGATTTACGACTAATCTAAGACCGATCTACGACCGATTTACGACCGATCTACAACTGATCTATGACCGATCTACGACCGATTGACGACCGATCTAAAACTTATCTACGACCGATCTATGACTTATTTACGACCGATTTACGACCGATTTGCGACAGACTTTCGAAAATTCATTTTTGAAAATTTACCAGAATTATTACCGATTTTTTACGGAATTTCGGTCGCAATTGCGACCGATTTATGTCGGCCGTAAATTTTCAAATTCTGCGACTAAATTTTCACGACCGATCGTTTCAGTAGGCGATCGGTTGTTATACCCAGAATGACGACCGATTTCCTACCGAATGGTCGGTCGTAAATTTGTTATTTTCTTGTAGTGGCAGTTTTTAGGATTAAGATTCTGTTGTCAACAATGCTTTACTAAAGAAGAATATATATTGCATTCTGAGTGTTCTATTTATTGATAACTAATTTCCCCATTGGTTATGGAATTTCATATGGCATTATTAGCTCTCTTGAGTTTGAGATTCCTTGGTCGATGTGGTTGGATCTAACAAGTTTATATGTTTTTCTGCTTTTATAATCACAGAGAAGAATTGAAAAAACTAAAGATAATTTCATGTTTCAAGTTCTCATTCAATATTGTTGCTGCAATTGTTTTCAAAGTCTAATTTGATTGATTGATTTATTTATTTATTTTCATGTACAGGGAATTGAAGAAAAGACAGCCACTTACATTCTTGAATGCCGTGAAGTATCTGCAGGGCCTTTCAAGAGGATAAGATATTGCTTAGGTTTGTGTCTCTATGGATTTCTTTCAAAAGCTTTTCCTTTTATTATATATATACACACAAACACATATAGATGAGATGTTTTATCAAATCTGTGGAATTTTGTGCACAAGATGCAATGTAAATGCAATTGGAATCAGTTTAAGTTTGATTCACTATGCATAGGATCCTTTTAGTTTGATTTCTGTTGTTATGCTCTTAATTTCAAGCTATTTTAGTAACTTTGTACTGTTTCTTTGTGGCGCTTGTAAAAACTTGAGATCATTGCATTCTCTTCAGTTCATTACTCTACACTCATTTCCATAACATCATTATAGGTTCTTACGGTTGCATAACATTCTCCCTGACTAAAAAAGAAAGAAAAATAAAAAGTGAAAATCATACTTTCATGTCAGAAACATCTAGATAAATTCACCGACTCATTTAGTTTTCTCTGTGGGTTTTGTTATTGTTTTATTGAGTATGATAATTTTATGATGCATTGTGATGCTTAATGTATCCCTTCGTAATATGTTTTTAAATTTATAAAGCACTTAGTGCATAAAGGCTAAAGTTTTTCAGTGATGCTTTAATTAACATGGTACTAAATTGAGAGGTTCTCTGCACAATTCTTTCAGCACCTTTTAGTAGTACCATTACTGAAAAAGGAATGTCCAAATTACAATTCACAAAAAACTTAAGTCTTTAAATGAGAGATATTTTTAGTTTAAGGAGTCTCTGCATGCAAAGGGTTGCATTGTGAATTTCCTGTCCATATATGCACATAGTTTTGGAGAGGTGTCTGCAAGGCACTTATGATCTTGTACCTGGTTGACCAATGGAAGATAACAACTTGTTTTGTACCTTTTGCTTCCTGATCATTATTAAATGTCATTGTTATTACTCCCTTCGTCCAAAATATAAATTGTTTTAGTCTCAACTTCTTGCCCCAACTTACTAATGTTCTACTATAATAATTTATGGAGGCTCTTTGACAGTGAGCTAAATACTCTGTATTGTATGTATGCTTTGTTTTGTAAAGTTAGCTAATGCATAACTATTGAATTTTTGTGTTTGACAAATTAAGAATCTTTGAGTTTCAAATGGCCTGTATAATATGGAAGATAATGCATAGAATGAATGTCTCACCTCAGAGGAAAACAAGAAGCTAGAAGAAATTAAAATAGCAACACTTGGAAGTTGTAAGTTCTGTTAATTGCTTAAGCTACTTTGTGCTTCTGGCTGCTTAAGTGGAGGTTTGCTTCAGATTGGATTCCAAAAGGACAAAACGGTATAGATAAACCTCATGCTTCTGCTTCTATGCAGTCTTTTCTTTTTGTTCTTTTTTTTTTTTTTTTTCTGTTGTTGAATACAAATGTGGTCTTGTTTGTCTGAATTCCACCCCCCCACCGGTTGCACACTAGTCCTCAGATAGTCATCACCATTAATCAATCTCTGTATTTCATTCCTTAATTTATGTTGTTGATCAAAACAACGGTTGTTGTCATCAGTAACCAAGTGATATTTACCAGTATCTATCGGCTAATTACCCTTTTACCAACTGACTCTTACAGTTATGATATTTATAATCTATTATATATTATCTATATTTGTATCTTTTTTCTTTCTTTTTTTTTTATTTGAAGAATATATTTATTTCGATATCAATGTTTATTTAATTAACAAAAAATAACAATTAGTTAGTTTAAACAGTAAGCATTTTTTTTAAGTAAAATTTTGAATTTGAGTATTATTATGAAAAAAATGTTAATTCGATAATGGATCTTATTAATTGGTTTTCAATTTTAATTGTAGATTTTTTGAGATTAAATAAAATTTTTATTTATTTATTATGGTTTAAATTTGTTTTTCATTAATTTTCATGAATTAATTTTTATTAGCAATTATTCTTTAATTTATGAATATTAATTTTAGTTTTTTATTTTAATTGAAAGAAAAAAATGCATGTTTGAAAATGCATATTTTTTTATTATTCAAAATTAATTTAATTAAATATTAAAATAAATGCATATTTAGAGCAAAAATAATAGTTTATATTCTTCGTTTTTGTCCCATAATTAAATTTTAATATCTGATTTAATCATAATTACAATTTTAATTTTCTTTATTAAAAAATATCAAATACAACGACCATCTCAAATAAATATATATATCAAAAATTAAAAAAAAATACCAAAAACCATGGTTGGGGAGTCGTCGTATCTGGTACACTAAAACGATGGCTCTTCGGCCGTCGTATCTGGTATTTTTAATTTTTTTAAAAAATCATTAAAAAAAAATTTGGGATCAGAAACGACAGTTGGTGGTCGTCGTATCTGATTACCAGAAACGACGGTTCCCCTGGCCGCCGTATTTGGTAATTTTTTTATTTTTTCTTTTAAAAATTCATTTTTATGACGTTTTAGCCAATTGTCTTTTCCAAGTACCGTATTTGATAAAAAACGATTGTTTGTAGTAGTCGTTTATTAAAAATAATGCAATTTTAAATGACGGTCAAAAAACTGTAGTAAAGTCATCGTATTAGACAAAAACGACGGTTGGGGAGGCAAAAACGATGACTCCCTAACCATCTTATTTGCCCCTGTTTCTAGTAGTGGGACTCATTATTTGACTTACAAATTACAATCAAGATAGTTCTAACTAGATGTTATACCCATTTAATCTAGTAAAATAAAAGGTTTATTTTTATATATATGCATACAAATCTTTATATTATTTTATATTTCAACTACCACTATTTAGTTTCTGTTAGGGTACGAAACTTAACTTTATGTCTAAATATGCATTCTCCCATTTGATAAAATTATTTAAATGTTTATTTTAGATTGTGTAAACATTAAAAACACATAAAAAATTTGATGATACCTTTATAAGTTACCACAATAAATCACATAATACGACAGTGTTTACTTTAAAACAATTAATTAAATTTTAAAAGTTCATTATTATTAATAAATTATTTACAAAATGAAGGAAAAAGCAAAAGAAAAAGTCATGTGATATGGATTTGACGGACAAAATTAACCCTTTAATAACATATTTTGACAGAATATGATAGTTTGAATATTTTGAGAATTAGAGGGTAAATATTGAACACAAAAATTTTTGTGTAGAATAACTGAATCCTTAAAAAGTTTCCACATTGATGCAATTGAAATTATCACTTTTACTAAAAATAACACTTGGAAATGACGATAAGTAAAAACATTTTAAAAATACCAGAAAACACAAAAAACGACACTCATGACAAATCATTTTTTTTGACAGTCAAAATTAGCAACCACCTAGCGTCTTTTCGATATTTTTTCTTTTTTTAAAAAAAAAAAAAAAACATTTGGGTTCATTTAGGGTTAAGGGCAAAAATGGTAGCTATTTATCCGTCAAATTTGATATCTTTTAGTTTTAATTTTTCATTTGGAGTTTAGGTTTTCAATTTTGGGTTATGGCAACAAAACAATAGCACTATGTCCTCCGTATTTGCAATTTTTATTTTTATTTATTTGTTATTATTATTTTTTAATTTGGGATTTAGGGTTTGGAGCAAATACAATTGAAATTTTGGTAAAAAATAAAACTTTTAAATTAAATAGGCAATTTATAACGCAAGTTGATTTACTAAATAAAATCTGTTTACAAAGTATTCATATAATCTTGCAAGAAAAATTCGCCAATTTAGTCCCTGATGTATTGCGTTTTCACCTGTTAAGTCTTTATATTTTTCTGCCTATTAGATCCTCATAGTTTTTACGGGCAACCAGTTAGGTCCTTTCGACCAATAATTCAACTTCTAAATATTACTTTCAAAACATCTCCACTGTTAGTTTTCTTGAAATTATTGTATAAGTGTCTTACATAATGTCTATGCTCAGATCGAGGCAACAATTGTGGCCTGAATTATTGGTCGGAAGGACCTAATTAGTGGCCCGTAAAAACTATGAGGACTTAATAAGTAAAAAAAATAGATAAATACCTAATTGTCCAAAAACCACAACTTCGGGGACTAAATTGGCGAATTTTCCATCTTGCGAGTATAAAATGTTTAAATATCAAAGGGAGAATCAAGAGGAATGTTTGGTCGAGAATTTAACCCAATCACTAGAGAATCGATACTTGAAAGTAATCAAATATTCTTCAAGAAAAAACAATACTTTTTAACCATCGTGTTTGCTTTTTCAAAACATTGATTTGGTCAATCTTAAAGGACATTTAAAAACTGCAATATTTACTGTATAAAATCATCGTCTTTACTCAATTTGACACGATGCTTGCCCAAACTATTGTATTTAAGTTACACATTCAAAAAATAAAAAAATAAAAAATAAAGTAATAGTTGAGTGGCAAACCGTCATTTTCTTTTTCACCAAAAACGACGACTTAACCACCGTCATATTGTCACATCCCGAAATCGGGACATGACACGACTGTACCCTCGAGGTTTCCTCAAGAGCACAAGGTCTCTATTTGAACTCAAAATATAATGAATATTACCAAAATAGAAGGAAAAACAACTAAGTCTAAATCCTTTAAAATAAAATCTAAAATAAATTGCAAAAAGAATTACTACAATCTTCTGAAGGATTAAATAGAATTTGGGGCACAACCCCAAACTTATTAAAAAAAACTAACAAATCCAAAAGAAAAATAGAAACAATAATAATTATCCAACCTCCAAAGCAAATAAATAAATGACTAAGAATCCAAAACGAAAAATGAGAGTCAATCTTCATCTACTCTTTTATTCCTCATCACTAGAATTTGCAAAAGAAGGGATAAAAAGAGGAAAAGGAATGAGTTAGAAGCTTAGTGAATAAACAGAATATTCAGATTCCTTATTTTCCAAAACATTCAAAAATAGGTAATTTCAAAATATCGAGAATGAATCATTTCAAAGTATCAATCAATTAATCAAAGTAGACTTCCCTTAACAAACAACAAAATTATCACAATTCAAATTCAATTTTTCTTATTAGGTAGGCTCAAGCAAGTGTAGGCACTAGTTGGTTTAACCGAATTCGGCCCTAGTTGTACTCCTGTGAGGACGGCCAAAACTTATCTAAATGTGAGCTTTTTCACAATGCTCTATGAGTTCAGAACTTATAATTTGGATACATGTTTCCTTCAACTAATTCCTAAATAGACTTGAGCCAAAAAAACTTATATTTTACGTTAGGGAAGAATTTAAATAAATATAACAAGAAATCTCAAAAGAAATAAAGAAAATATAATCAAAATTTAAAGATTCTCAAGAAAGTAATTCTTGAAAAAATCTTTCATAAAAGCAATAATAATAAAAATAATAAATAATAAATAAATAAAATAATAAATAATAAATAAATAAAATAATAAAATCAAAGAAAAAGAAAATTATATATATATATGTGTGTGTATAATGAAAACGTAAGAAAGAAACAAGAAGGAATATATGTATATATATAATGAAAAAAGGAAACAAAACAAGGCGGCGCAAAACAGAATTTGTTAGAAACCTTATGCATATATATACACGCGTAATACATATGTGCAGTAAAAAAAATTCTTTTTTTTTTAAAAAAGAAAAAGAAGAAGGAACAATTTCAATAACATATTGAAATTCTAGAATTAGTCTTGCGGCTCTACCGCCTTCCTTCCAAAACAAACGAATTATGGAAATTTAAATAAAAAGAGAATCGTTTATTTTGTTTCAATATAAAGTACGAATGGGGGCGAAAATTCAAGAGATTTATCAAAAAATTGAATATCTATTTACTCACCTTTGAGATTCCCAAATTAAAATCTGAACTTCCTATTCAATCACCAAGTTTTAACCTCACTAAAGATCGTCGATTAGGTTCTTTCCGATTATTCCTGATGATTGGTCATCTCCTAGATAATGACGTAACATAAGCACTCTCTGAATTTTGATAATCCTAATAAACGAATAACGCAATCCTATCTAATATATGTTAATTAGGAGATATTAAAAAAATATATATCTGTCACTAAAAAAAATGTGACTTTCTTAATTTGCCCTTACTAAAGGGCTGGGTATACATATTTAGCTGAAAAAAAAGAGGATTTGCCACCCCTCGTTTTATAGTATTGTTTTTTGTTTTTTTTTGTTTTTTTTTTTTGTAGTGTTAATAGTTCATTATTTAATAAATTATCTTTAGAAAAGTCATGTAGCACAGTTATGACTAACAAAATTAACCACTTAATAAAATATTTTGATAGGACAGTATAATTTGAATATTTGGAGTTGGTGTGTAAATATACAAAAAAATATTTGTTGTGCAAAAATTGAATCTTTAAAAAGTTTGGATATATATTATTAAGATAATTTCTCCTAAAAAAAAAATCATTTCCCAAGACCTATTTTGGTTAAAAAAAAATAAAAATGCGATCTTACCTTCAATAATATTAGCCTTTATTCAAAGTTTGTGATACAAAAAAAGAAGAAAGAAAAAATATATGTATATGAAAGATAAATGAATGAATTGAATGAAGGAAGGCAAAATCTTTCCTACGTTAAAAACATCAGGCATGCAGGTAAAAATGAGAATATAGCCCTATAAGGGAAAATACATATTTAGTCCAATTATTATTTTTCCAATGGGCATTTAGTGGAAGAATAGCCCATGAAAAAGCAAAGCCCATGCAATTTTAAGGCTCAACCCACTATGAGGGTATTTTGGTATTATACAAAGAAAAGTCAATTGTCCCATATCGTATCCTTATACGCTTTTTGCTCCACTGACAGTGTATATATATATTTGTACTTGTATTCAGAAAAAGATACATTGACTTAAACTTTCAAACTTTAACTATTTGCTTTGACTTTTTTATCATTCACGAACTTAAGCATCCATTGTAGGAGCCTTAGAGATCTTCCACTCCTTTGACTTTTGTTTTGTAGGAAAAGGAGTCAAGACCAAATTGAAGTATATTTATAGGAACCACCTGAATTTCAGAAGAATCTTCCTAGAAAGTTCAATTGTTTGCATTATAATTGGTGCCCACAGTTCCTTTACACAAACTTTTCTACCTTTCAAACTATCATGATGACTCTTCCTAATCAGTAACTTCCTTCTAAGAAGCGTCCAACTGGGAAGCTTCCTCAGCCTCTCGTTGTTATTCCTCATCTGGAAGTTTCTTTACTGCAACCTTTAGTGATGCCTTACTTTCCTCCTCTCACTGAGCCACCAAGATCAGCTTCCAAACGAGCTCTATCTTTGAGTAAAGAGATTTGTAGGAGTTTAGAAGAGAGTTCGAGAACCTTCTTCAGCTCATTCCGTCTCTAATGAATGAACCAATGGGAAGGATCTAATCATGAATGAAACTCAATAGATGGAAAATTTAAATGTTGTTTTGGAGCATGTGGATGAATTCAAGGAATATATTTTGGTGAATAAAGGTAAGAAACAAATGGGTGAAGCCTTCACAAAAGAGAACCTTCATCAAGAAAATAGTGTCTCATTTTCTACATATTGAGTTGATTCCTACCATTTAGCCAAAGGATGCTGGGTGGATGCAATAGACGTACAAATAGCTACAAACAACACCATGGACGATACCTCCACCGGCATCTTCTCAACCTCAACATGACAATGCGCAAGTACAAGAACTTTATGATCGGTTCCGTCATATTTTGAACGACTATCAGTTATTCAAATATTCCCTGAACATGCTTGAGTCTAACCATGTGCAGAATCATTACAAAACTGCTCCACTTCTAGAACACTTCAAACCATCCACCATCACAAAATATACAGGATCTTTTGATCCAGAGACCCATTTGACACATTATACCACTTCAATGATGATGTATGCCTGTCACGCCCCGAAACCGGGACATGGCACGACCGTACCCTCGAAGTTTCCCCCAAGAGCACAAGGTCTCCATCTAAACTAAAAACACAAATAATAATCCCAAAAAGGAAAACGACAATCCAAATCCTTTAAATAAAGTCTAACAGAAATTCCAAAAGAATTCTACAATCTCTCAAAACGGTCAAAATAGAATTAGGGATACAACCCCAAACTTATTTAAAAACTATCATTCCGGAAGTATTAAATTTTCAGTCCAAAAGCCAATAAAAGTCTAGAGGATCCCAAAACAATAAACGAGAGTCAAGCTTCAACTACTCTCTTCCTCATCACTAGAATCTGCAAAGGAAGGGATAAAAAAAGGGAAAGGGGTGAGCTAAAAGGTCAGTGAATAAACAGAATATTCGTTTGCTTGTTTTTCAAAATATGAGAAAATCAATGCGGAATAAGAGTAATTTCAAAATATCCAAAACAGCTATTCCAAAATATCAATCAACAAATTAAAGTAGACTTCCCTTTAACAACTTAACAAACAAACAAATATCACAATGTCAATTTCAAATTCTTTTAAAGTAGGCTCAAGCAAGTATAGGCACTCGTTTATTTTACGAATTCGGCCCTAGCTATTTATCCCGCCAGGACGGCCAGAACTTATCAAAGTGTGAGCTTTTTCACCATGCTCAATGGGTTTAGAAATTTACAAATTTGGAAACATGTCTCCTCCAACTAATTCCTAAACAGACTTGAGCCAAAAACTTAATTTTATTTTAGAAAAGTCTTAAAATAGATTTAACACGAACTTCAAAGAAATTAAAAAGAAATAAAAATCAGAAATTAAAACTTTCAAGAAAACAATTCTTGAAGGAAATGATTAAAAAAAAAAAAAGAAATCTTTAGATAAATAAAATAAGTTCATAATAATATAATTAATAATAGTAATAAAAACAGAGAGATGGAAAACAGGAAGGAAACGTAATCTATATATGTAATAATATTAAGTGTGTATATATATATGGAACACTAAAGAAACAGCAATTGGGCGAATCATGATGATAGTCGAATGACTTTTAAAAGTAAGAAAAATAATTTCAATGCATATATACGTATATATATAAAAGAAACAAGGACTAAAGAAACTACAATTGAAGGAATCATCATGATGGTCAAATGATCTTAAAAGAAGGAAGGATAATCTGGATGCATATATACCTATAGATATGTATATATATATGCATATCGCAACCAGTAAAACCAAAAATAAAAAGGCGAACCAAGAAATCAAGAAAATACATTGCGGCTCCGCCGCCCTTCAACACAGACGGTTTTAATGAATTCAGATGAAAGAAGATTAATCCAAAGAAAATTTATCAAGGAAATTGAATAATCCATTTACTAACCTCTGAGATCTCCAAATTAAAATCTGAAATCTCAATTCGAGCTCCCAATCTAAACCTACATATCATTAAATTGACTAAAGCTCTGCCTAAAAATCTTAGACATCAAATCGAAGCCTAATGGAATTGAGAAAATCACTTACCTTACTAACGGTTGTCGATTGGGTTATCCCTGATTACTCTTGATGATTGGCCGCCTCGTAGAACAAAGATGTAGCGTAAATTCTCTCTGGAAGTCGATAACCCAATAAACTAGTAATTAAACCTTATCTAATATACGCTAATAAAAAAAAATAAAGACGTAAATATCTGAATTGTGACTTTACAATTTTGCCCTTACTAAAAGGGGTTGGGTATTACATTCTACCCTCCTTAAAAAAAGTTTCGACTTTGAAACTTAACTTACCTTCTTCAAACAAATGAGGGTACTTCTGCCTCATCTCTTCCTCGAGTTCCCATGTAGCCTCTCGAATTGTGTGATTAGTCCATTGAACCTTTACATAGGGAATGACCCTCCTTCTCAAAACTCGATCAATCCTATCCACGATCCTTAGTGGGAGGTCATCGTACGTCAAGTCCTCTTGCACATGCAGTGGTTTTACCTCTAAAATATGATTTGGATCTGATATGTATTTCCTTGACTGCGATATATGAAATACATTATGAACTCGTGATAAGGCTGGTGGTAAGGCCAATCTGTAGGCTAAATCACCAACTCTTTCCAAAATCTCGTATGAGCCAATGAATCCTGGGGAAAGCTTACTACCCCTTACAAAATGTACCACTCCTTTGGTAGGCGATACACGAAGATAAACTTATTCTCCAAGAGTAAATTCTAGAGGTCTCCTTCTGTTATCAACCCAACTCTTCTGGCGATCTTGAGCTACCTTCAATCGTTGTCAGATTAATGATACTTTCTCCGAGGTTATTTGTACTAACTCCGGTTCAACAATCTGTCTCTCAGCAACATCATCCCAACATGAAGGCGATCTACACTTACGTCCATACAGAGCTTCATAAGGAGCCATTCCCAAACTCGATTGGTAACTATTATTATATGAGAATTCCACCAACATCAAGTAGTCAATCCAACTACCTTTGAAATCCAAGATCCAAGCTCTCAGCATGTCTTCCAATATCTGAATCATCCTTTCCGATTGCCCATCAGTTTGTGGATGATAAGCAATGCTAAGAGTTATAGCTTGATTAAAACTCTTCCAGAATTGTGAAACAAAACGAGTATCTCTATCCGATACTATACTTACTGGTACTCCATGTAGTCGAACTATGGTATCCATGTACATCTTCACTAACTCATCGATCGATGCAGTTACTTTTATTGGCATAAAGTGAGCAGATTTAGTCAACCGATCCACAACTACCCATATGGTATCCTTACCAATTCTTGTCCTTGGAAGTCCGGTCACGAAGTCCATAGTTATGTATTCCCATTTCCATATAGGAATATCTAGAGGTTTTAAAAACCCAACTGGTCGTTGATGTTCTGCTTTTACTTGTTGGCAAACCAAACATTTCAATACATATTCCGCTATATCTCTTTTCATTCCTATCCACTAGAAATTTTTCTTAAGATCTTGATACATCTTCGTTCCTCCCAGATGGATAGACAACTTCGAGTTATGAGCTTCTTTCAATAGCTCTCGTTTCAACTCAGTATCATTAGGAACACACAATCGTCCTTGAAATCGGAGGCTTCCATCTTCATGTTTCTCAAATCTCAACTAACTGGTTTTACTCAATAACTCAACATCAATGTTTTGAGCATTCTTAATCTTCTACACCAAGTTAGACTACGCAAACAAAGCAGCCATAGAACTATCAGTAGAGTGAGTCACTTCGATCTCCAATCTGTCAAAATCAGCTATTATTCGTTCTTGCTCTGTCAACATTACTACATGTGTGCTAGAAGGCTTCCTACTTAAGGCATCTGTCACCTTATTCGCTTTCCCAGGGTAATAACTGATCTTCAAATCATAATCCTTAAGCAGCTTCAACCATTGTCGTCGTCTCATGTTTAATTCCTTTTGATTAAACAGATACTTCAAACTCTTATGATCCGTAAAAACCTTAAATTGTTCACCATAGAGGTAACATCTTCAAATCTTCAAAGCAAAGACTACAACAGCCAATTCCAAATCATGAGTTGGATAGTTCCTTTCATGAGGTTTCAGTTGTCGTGAGGTATAAGCAATCACTTTCTCATTATGCATTAGAACACATCCCAAACCATTTTTTGATGCATCACTGAAGATCACAAATCCTCCATATCCTGATGGTAGAGTCAAAATAGGTGTTGCTACTAATTTTTTCTTCAACTGTTGAAAACTTTCTTCACATGCATCATTCCACTCAAACTTGATTCTCTTTTGTGTCAACTTCATTAATGGAGAAGCAATCTTAGCAAATCCTTCCACAAATTTTTGATAGTACCCTGCCAAACCCAAAAAGCTACTTATCTCGGTTGCATTAGTAGGCCTTGGCCAATTAAGTATTGCTTCGACTTTTCTGGGGTCCACCGATATACCATCTCCAGAAATCACATGACCTAAAAATCCCACACTCTGAAGCCAAAACTTACACTTGCAAAATTTAGCATATAATTTCTTGTCCCTCAAGATTCACAGAACTATCCGTAAGTGCTCAGCATGTTGCTTTTCTAAAGGAGAGTAAATCATGATGTCATCAATAAGCACCACTACAAATTTATCCATCTGCTCCTTGAATACTCTATTCATTAGATCTATGAATGCAGCAGGGTATTCGTCAATGCAAAAGGCATAACAAGAAATTCATAATGACCATACCTTGTTCGAAATGCTGTTTTCAGAATATCTTGAGCCTTAATTCTCAACTGATGGTAGCCATATCTCAAATCAATCTTGGAGAATATCCGAGCTCCCTTCAACTGGTCAAACAGATTATCTATCCTCAGAAGTGGATATCTAGTCTTGATGGTGATCTTATTCAACTCTCGATAATCAATGCACAATCTCATGCTTCCATCCTTCTTCTTCACAAACAACACGGGAGCACCCCAAGGTGAGATACTCGGTCAAATGAACTTCATATTCAACAATTCCTGAAGTTGAGTTTTCAACTCCTTCAATTCAATAGGTGCCATCCGATATAGGGTCTTCGATATTAGTTCTGCTTCCGGTATCAGGTTGATTTCGAAATCAATTTCTCTCATTGTTGGTAATCCCGACAATTCGTTGGGAAACACATTTGGATATTCCTTAACCACTGGTATCTCTTCTAATTTAGCATCTGATCTTGTGTCAACCACATACGCCAAGTATCCATCACAACCTTTTTCTAAAGCTCTCCTAGCTTCAATAGATGAAATAATAGGCAAGTTCTTCTCCTCTTCCTTCAACATTCCACCTTGAAAGAAGAATTCTGATCTCCCTGGAATTTCATACTTCACTTTCTTTGCTCGACAATCTACAATAGCATAGTTTTTGGACAACCAATCCATACCCAGAATCACATCAAAGTCTCTCATTTGAATCAAAATGAGATTGACATTCAATTTCACATCTTCTATGTGAACACAACAATCCTTAAGTATCTTCTTAGACACCAATACTTTACCACTTGGAACAGACACACGATATTGCTCGTCTACCTGATTAGGCTTAACTCCTAATACTTTTGCAAATCCTTTCGAAACAAAAGAGTGTGAAGCACCACAATCAATAAGACCTTTGCAAGCAAGGAGTTTACTTCAAGCATACCTATGAAACAAAAGTATATAACAACATCAAAATAATACTTTAGCTAGCAAAAAATTCAATACAATCATACCTGTGACCACATCGCTAGCATTCTCAACGTCGTCCGTTGTCAAGGCGAATACTCGGGCATTCGGTCTGGCATTCAGTTGGGGGTTTGTCTGCTTCACTGGTTCTTTAGCCTTGCTTGGACCCATTGGCGCCATTTCAGGACAATTCCCAATCTTGTGTCCCAACTTTCCACATTTGAAGCATGCTCCAGTCTTCCATATGCACTCACCAAGATGAATATTATTGCAAGTCTCACATGGCTTGCGTTGGCTTCCAGTTGCCTCTTTCTTGAAAGGAAATTCCTCACTCCCAACTGAGGACTCTTTGAGGTAGACTTCGAATTCTGCCCTTGATTTCCAGTTGGTCTCGATCTCTTATGTTTCCTAGTAGCATTAGCCCTCTTCATATCTGCCTCCACACTAATAGAAGTTTCATATATCTCAGTGTAACTTTGTGATCAAATAGCAGACATTTTACCTTGAATTCTCCCAATTAATCCATCTCGAAATCGTAGGAGTTTCAGATTCTCATTAGCCATAAACTCTGGAACAAATCTCCCCAAGGAATTGAACTTGGCTACATACTCCACCACTGACATTGCTTCTATCTGGTTCAAGTTGAAAAACTCTTTTTGTCGTTCCAATCGAAGAGTTTCTGGAAAGTATTTATCCAAGAAAGCCTTCCTAAATGCCTCCCAAGTCAGAGAACAACCTACAGTGACATATGCCGTGCAGCACCATCCTACCATCTCTGTACCTCTCCAGTAAGGAAAGAAACAACTAAATCTACCTTCACATCCTCATTCACCTCATGTACCCGGAAGTTCTGCTCTAAATTCTTGAGCCACTTCTCTGCAATTTCTGGATTAGTAGTTCGCTCAAAACTTGGCATGCCTGCCTTCCGCAATCGTTCATAAGATGATCTCATCCCATCCTCGGCCTGCCTAGGACAACGTTCCTGCTACACTTGCCGCCTCAACTACTCTTCTTGGATGCGTTGTTGGGCCTGCATAGTTTGGGCCACCATAGAAAAGACCGCAGCAAGATCAAGTTGTGGCATAGAAGGCCCAGCATCCTCACTTCTGTCTGCAGACGGTCCACGACCTAAATCTCTCAGTGGCACATTCAAATCATCGTCTTGTTCGATGTTAGGGTTCATATAACTACCTCTGGAAGTTCCTCGCCTTGCCATCTAAATGAAACAAACAAATTAGGAATAAAGGAGTCTGACGCTAGAATAAAATTCACAATCCTTACTTAAGATTCTAAGGATTCGTAAACCTATTGCTTTGATACCACTAAATGTCACCCTCCAAAACCGGGACATGCCACGACCGTACCCTCGAAATTTCCCACAAGAGCACAAGGTCTCTATCTAAACTGAAAACACAAATAATAATCCCAAAAAGGAAAACGACAATCCAAATCCTTTAAATAAAGTCTAACAGAAATTCTAAAAGAATTCTACAATCTCTCAAAATGGTCAGAATAGAATTGGGGATACAACCCCAAGCTTATTTAAAAACTATCATATCCGAAAGTATTAAATTTTTAGTCCAAAAACCAATAAAAGTCTAGAGGATCCCAAAACAATAAACAAGAGTCAAGTTTCAACTACTCTCTTCCTCATCATTGGAATCTGCAAAGGAAGGGATAAAAAGAGGGAAAGGGGTGAGTTAGAACCTCAGTGAATAAACAGAATACTCGTTTCCTTGTTTTTCAAAACATGAGAAAATCAATGCTGAATAAGAGTAATTTCAAAATATACAAAAGAGCTATTCCAAAATATCAATCAACAAATTGGAGTAGACTTCCCTTGAACAACTTAACAAGCAAACAAATATCACAATGTCAATTTCAAATTCTTTTAAAGTAGGCTCAAGCAAGTATAGGCACTCGTTGGTTTTACCGAATTCGGCCCAAGTTGTTTATCCCGCCAGGACAGCCATAACTTATCAAAGTGTGAGCTTTTTCACCATGCTCAATGGGTTCATAAACTTACAAATGTGGAAACATGTCTCCTCCAACTAATTCCTAAACAGACTTGAGCCATGATAATATATAAATTTATATATTTTGGACCCTTAATACTTAGTATTTAATATGTCTCTCTACCATTCTTAGGACTTTTATTTGTTATTTGGATTATTATCCTTTAATAAGATTAATGTTAAATTATTGGGTTTTAATTATATTTTTATTCTATTTCAGGCCCAAATCCAAATGACATGGCAGATCTCATATTATAGTTTTATGAAGCCCAATATGCAAGAGATGAGGCCTAGATTGAAGGGGCCCGTAAAGTCCAAGAAAAAGAGGGTAAAACCCTAATAAAAGAAGGAGAGATCAGATCTGAAAAGATTGACGCGGGCTATGCCCGTTGTTAGGGTGTGAGTTCAAAAATTAGAGAACAGAGGCGGCACTGTTCACCCGGGTACTGTTCACCAGTTACTGTTCATGCTGGAATTACTGTTCAAGCAGTACTATTCACGCCGGAGTTACTGTTCACGCAGCACTGTTCACACCGTAGTTACTGTTCACGCCGCGATTACTGTTCACGGCGGGTACTGTTCATCGCGATTTAAAGAGAGATTTTCGAGAAATCAAATACGCATTACAAGATTTTGTAATGGCAGCTTAAACACCCTGTAATCGGTTTAGAGGAAGATGCTTCCAGGGCAATTCA
>JAXGGT010018011.1:6970-17038 GCA_035583425.1 Marsdenia floribunda
ATATATATATATATATGTATATTTAGTGCCAGGGCACATACTAGGGGAGATGATAGAGGTAACAATGTCTATATTGTCATAATCAGTGAACAATCCCACAATTGTAATAAGGGGTCAATATTTGGATTACCTCGTTCACATGTACTTGCGGTTTGTCGAATAAAATGTTGGAATCTAACCACATTTATTTTGGATATGTACTCAAAGTATCTTATAGGTTGGCTTATCAAATAATCTATATCATGTTGCATAAAAAAAAAAAAAAAAAACTTTGTGGAATACACAATCATTCACCATGATATTTTACAAGTTAAAGATGAAAGGTGATCAACTAGAATGGCTACTATTTATGAGGTATTGTTGTGCCACGGATGTAGGAAACCTTGATTCATTTTTGAGATGTAATTAGTAATTATTATTGTCTAACCACAATAAAAGAACTTTTTCAAATCCGAACTCATTAAAAACCAACAACTCTTGAGAGCATCGATTGTGATTTTACTATATATTAATTGTGTTTCTTGAAAACAATCATATCACATGTATTTCAATTGATTTTCAACCAAATTTGAATTATGTTTGCTACTCTCTCCTTATTATCAGAATTGTGTTAAGGATTCTTAAAAATTTTGGAGTTTATTTAGACAATTTTTTTAATTATATTTAAATTTATCAGGAAACTAAATTAAATATATTTATCAAATTTAAACATTTAAATTTAAAATATTTATAGTTAAATATTAAAAAATTTTAATACATTTTAAAATTTAGTTTTTAATAAATAAAAAAGTTAGTTAAAGTTAAAACAGATAATTTAAAAAAAAAAAAATGTTCAAATGAACCCTTTTTCATTTTTCAATGCTCAGATTTGATGTGTTAAGAAATTTTGGAATTTTTATTTATTGTTTGAGTTTATCAGTGCTCACACTTGTTTAATAATTTTAGTTGGAAAGAACATGGTCAAAATGCGATTTTAAAATTTTAAAACAAAATATACTAGTTAGCGCGTCTTCAACTCATGATCATAAATATTCTTTAAAAACACAAATGCTAGTTGTATCGTTGATCAAAGACAACGCATACACTTTAAAAGTCTAGGTTACTTTTGAATTATATTTTTGAAATTAGGTCAAACACGAATTAATATATTAATAGTGGGTCCTTTTTAAAAATCCCTATTTTTTTAACAATAAAATGGAGAAGAGAAGTACTCCTTTCTTCTCTCTCTTTCTTTTTTTTTTTTTTGGCCCCCTACAATTTTAATGCAATTTAATTCTTTTTTGTGTCATTTAATCTTAAAAATTATTATAATCCACATGTATAATATATATAAATAAACAGTCAATTTGGTCTCTAAACTTGCATATTTTAACCAATAAGATTCATTTTTCTCCTTTTTTTTTTCTTTAGCTAACAAGGTCTCTTAATTTACATTTTATTTAGGTCCTTTTTATTCGTGTCCATATAGGAATGCTCAAATACTGTTAAGGGCCTCGTTGGCTAAAATAAATATATAAGGGACCTAATTGGATAAAGTATGCAAGTTAAGAAACTATATTAGCTAATTATTCTTTTAAGCAAAAATAAATATTTTTCTAGAGAAAATTATATAATTATTTCCTAGAACTAATGATAAACTTAGTCCTTAATTTTTCTCTTTAACAACTTAGATTCTCAGTTATTTATTTCTAAATTTTTGGTTTACTTTTTTATCTATTAAATGTTTGCTCCATTTTATCTAAAATAGTTTTAAAAAAACAGTAAATAAAATTTTATTATTTTAGGTAAAAAGAAATAAATATATAACAAATAAAAAATTGAGGACAAGTTTTTTTTTTCTTTTAAAAAAAAATATATTGAGCAAGACAATATTCTTTTTTAGAAAAAAAAAAAATAATAATAATATTTGATCCAAATGTTTGAGCATTTGCCTTTAAAAATAACCATTGAAAGCTTAAAAAATATATTTTCTGTCAAACTAAATATTTGGTCTAATCTAATTCTAACTAAAACTTTAAAAATACGAGTAAAATATTATTAAAAATAAATTTGATTTCACATTAAATTTAGTTTGGTTAAGTTTGAAAGACAATCCAATTTTAGTATTTAAACAAAATTTGGTCCAAAAAATCACTTAATGCTCAAATAGAAACCTATTGGAGATTATTATTCCTTAGGTGGTAATCGTGTCGGATTTGTGTAATTATGTCGGATTGAGTTAAGGTAAATATACTTAACCTGTTAACCCGAACCCGACACGAACCCAAAATGATAAGAAAAAAAAGTTAAACCCGAACACGACACAAAAATTAATCGTGTCAACCCGCCAACCCGATTATGACACGTATATGATTCAAAACCATTAACCCGCCAATATAATTATACGATATCAACTTGCTAACCCAATTATTTATATATTTAACTTATAAAAATATCAATATTATGTAATTTATTTATATAAATTCGTATTGAAAAAAAATATTTTAGAAATCTTAATATTAAAATTAAAAAATAATAAAAATTATTAAATAATTTAATAATAAATTAAAATATATAATTAAAAATAATAATAATAATTAAAATAAAAAATTAATTATTATTTAAACAGTTATGCTGGTTCAACCCATTTACAACCGAACACGATTATTATTAAACGAGTTAACTCGCTATAACACAAACTCATTTATCTTCAATTCTAACTCGTTAATTTTGTGTCGTGTTTGTGTCGGATTGTGATGTCGAGTTAAATATTGTCACCTGTAATTATTCCGTTTGTTTTTTTTTTTTTTTTCCTTTTTTTTCTTTTCCCCTAATTGGACAAATTTTCATATATTTTTGAAAAATATATTGAAATTTATATATTTGTTGAAGTAACTAGAAATAAAATTCTCTTTTAGAATTTGAAATCCTTGGTGCAATAGATTATGAACATTAGTCAATGGATAACAGATAATTCGTCAATGCTGCCAAACGTTTAGCTATATCTATGTTCATGTTTGAAGTGGCCCTATTTCTATGGCACTAGCCATTTTTTCTCTATTCAATTAAAACATTAGTCTTTATTTCGTGCAATATAAATAATCCCCATATCCAATTAGTTCGTTTATTTTTCCTAGTTTGCCACCAATCTACCACTTCTCCTCCTTCCCTAAATACTCAATACGTATAATCTGCAGGCTTAATTCCAATGCCATCATTCAGTCATTTAATCAACGTGAAGCTCAAAAGAGAGAATTATCTCCTGTGGAAGGCTCTTTTCTTACCCTACTTGCACAGCCAAGGCCTTCTCGGATACTTGGACGAAACTATCTCATCTCCAGCCAAGTTCACAATGCAGAAAGCTACAAATGGAGCTGAAGCTACCTAGGTGCTAAATCCAGAGTACACAAAAATGGTACCAATAGGATCAACTCAGTTTTTAGTGTCCACTGTCGTCGCTCTCAAAAGAAGTACTATCACATGTTATCTCTTGAAGACTTCATGAAAGGTATGGATAGCCCTAGAGCACATGTTCTCCACCACTTCCAAAGCACGTATCATGTAGTACATTTCTAATTATCTACCATGCAAAATAAAGAGACTTCTATTATGGATTATTTTCGTAAAGTGAAAAACCTAGAAGATACTCTTGCATCCATAGGGCACCCTCTTCATGACAAAGAAATTGTCTCATATACTTGCTAGCCGACCTTGGATCAGAATTTGATTCTTTGGTCTCGAGTGTCACTACTATGCCTGAATTAACTTCACTTAATAACCTGCTTGCATGCTTGCAGAGCTCTGAGATGCGATTAGAGCATTATAACAAAGGCGCTTCAAGGAGTGGACATAATTTCTACAATAAAAGGGGGTATGGTCGACGTTGGGTGTCACTTGGACATGTTAGCCACACAAATTAGCAATGGGCTAAAAACAATCTGATAGATCTACAAGGTTGGACATGTGCCATTAGATGTTGGTATCAATACGATCATACATATGAACTGGAGGAGTTCCAGGTAGCAGCAGCCATCTCCAACTCCTAAACCATTGACCCGAATTGGTTTGTGGATTCAGAAGCCACAGATCACATAACCAATAAACTAGAGTGGCTCACCGTCCGTGATAAATACGAAGGAGGCAACCGAGTGCATATGTCCAATAATGGTACAGGTTTGCCATCCAGCACTCATGTAGGGAACTCATCTGTTGCTATGCACAATTGTCGCCCTATTTTAGTCAAGAACAATATTCTTCATATCCCTCATATTCCAAAGAATATTCTTTCTGTTCCCAAACTTGCGCATGATAATAATGCTTTTCTAGCATTTTTCATCCTTCTTGCTTCTTCAATTCATCATGGGTTAATTAGGCAACGAGGAAATTTCAACTTCCGTTGTCATCCATCCATTAGACACTCTTGTTGATCAAGTCTTTAGAAGAACACTGGCATTGAAGATTGGGCCATCCATCCTGTTCAGTTGTTCAAGTTGTTCTTCAATCTAATAATTTAGCTTATGTTTCTCCAATAATGACTCTATTGTTGTTTATGATGTCTGCCAGTGAGCAATAAATCATCAACTTCCTTTTTCATCGTCTGTTCTTCTATCTAGTTTTCCTATTGAAGTTGTGCATTCTGAGTGGTCCAACAACACCCTGTGTAAATGGTTATAAATATTATTGCAGTTTCATTGATGATTTCAGTAGATTTACTTGGATCTATTTTCTTAAACGCAAGTTTGATGTAGAACTAAATTTCCTTCAATTCTAGAAAAATGTAGAATGTTTACTTAATTCTAAAATCATTGTTGTTCAGACCAATTGGCAGGATAATATAAAAAATTAAACAATTTTTTTTAATCAGATTGGCATTACACACCATGTTTCTTTTCCTCATATACACCAACAAAATGGTTTGGCTGAGAAAAGAAAACGTAGGCACATCGTAGATATGAGATTATCTCTTTTAGCTCATGCCTCTATGCCCATTCGTTTCTAGGATGATGCCTTCCACAAAATCAAGTTCCTTATCTCGGCTTTTCAATTCATCACCCGATTCTACCATGCTAAAAAATTTTATTATTCCCACTGACCCAATTTGAGACCCTATAGAAATCGAAAATTAGATTCTTGAAGTACTCAATGCACATTTATTGGATATAGTGTACACTTCAAGGATATGAGTACTGTTTGCAGAGACAAACAAGAAGGTTCTACATATCTAGAGATGTGATATCCTTCCTTCTCCTTCAGCTCCTTTCACTAGTACTATCCACAACACTTCTCAACATCTTCCTAATCATACTGACAATCCTATCTCTTTGATTCATTCTTTAGATGCATGTCCTAATTTCTCAAGTGCACATGAGTCAACGCCAACAGAGACTTCACATGATACGTCTCCTGAGCTAGTTCCAACAAAACTGCATCCCATGAGGACTCTCTTTTAAGACAATATTCTAAAACCAAGAAAGCTTACTGATGGCACTATGAAAGACTAACCAGGATTTCAAGCATTAGCTACAGTCACAAAACCTGAACCAACAACTTATCCAGAGGCTTTGCGACATCCCCAGTGGAAAGTTGCAATGGATGTAGAGTTCATAACACTCAAGATAAACAACACTTGGAGTTTGGTTCCTTACAAGAAGGACATTAATGCCATCATAGTAAGTGGGTTTTCAAGCTAAAACATAAGTTAAATGGTACAATAGACATATAAGAAGCTTGTCTAGTAGCAAAATGCTTCAAACAATAGTATGGGATAGACTATTTTGACAGCTATAGTCCTGTTGTGAAGCCTGCTACTTTTCACCTTATTCTATCTTTAGTTGTTTCTCATGGTTGGAGTTTGCATTAAATTGATATGCAAAATGCCTTTCTCCATGGAGACTGGATGAATAAGTATATATGAAATAGAGCCAAAATACAAGAATTCAAAGTCTCTAAACCATGTTTGCCAACTTGACAAAGCTTTACATGGTCTAAAACAAGCACCGAAGGCCTGGCATTACAATCTAAGTATTAAGCTGCAAGAGATTGGGTTTGTTTCCTCGAAGACAGATCGATACATATCTATTTTCAAATCAAATCTAGAGTAAATGTGTATATACTTGTGTATGTCGTTATATTGTCATTGCTAGTTCATCTAATAGATTTACGGAACTTCTTATTGTTGGGTAGCAAACCCAAGTTCCACATCGGAAATTCAAGGAAAAGTTACCTTGAATATAAGTGTTTACCTAATTCATTAGTATGAGGCCTTTTGGGAGATGCCCAAAAACAAATATGTGCGGGCTTGGCCCAAAGCGGACAATATCATACTAATGTAGAGTTAAGATAGTGTTTTGGCGGTCCTTACAAATGGTATCAGAGCCAGAGGTGGACTGCGTTGTGTGGGAGGCCAAACCCAAGTCCCACATCGGAAATTCACTTGGGAGATGCCCAAAAACAAATCCGTGTGGGAGCTTGGCCCAAAGCGAACAATATCTAATGTGGAGTTAAAGGTAGTGTTTTGGCGGTTCTAACACTTATTTAGAAGCTTACTAAAGCATTCGCTATCAAAGACCTAGGCGCACTAGACTTCTTTCTTGAAATTGAGGTGACAAAACTAATGTTGGAATGTTGCTCAATCAAAAGATGTACATCAATGATTTATTGGTTAAACCCAAGATGAAGGGTTGCAAGCTAAGCGCAAGACTCGCGACTGCGTCAGAGAAGCTATCCAAGAATCTTGTTAATCCAATATCCGAAGAGGACGCCCTTCAGTACCATAGCATCGTGAGGGGGCTTCAGTTCAGTATTTGCTCATTATCCACTCGCATATAGATTTTGCTGTGAATAAAGTGTGTTAATTCCTTCATTGTCCTACAGATCTTCATTGGGTTGTAGTAATGCACATTCTAAGATACCTAAGAGGGACATATTCAAATCCGAAGGTCTCCTTCAACCACATTTATTGCATTTTTTTATAGGGATTGGGTTGGATGTCCAAATGATCTACAGTCTGCCGGTGGTTTTGTTGTGTTCTATGGACCTAATCTCATATTACGGAGCTCTAGGATGCAAGTGCAACCCACAATGCCTAGGTGAAGCGCTAAACTAGAATACAAAAGTCTTGCTAATGCCACAGTAGAGCTAATTTTGGTTCACCCTTTACCTCGAGAGTAGGGAATCTCGTAGCATAAACATCCAAGACTATTCGGTGTGACAATTGGGGCGTAACCTATTTGACGGCTAATCCAATGTTTCATGCTTGCACCAAGCACATCGTGGTGGACTTCCATTGTGTACCCTGAGCAAGTAGCAGGAAAAGCTATGGATGTATGATTCATATCTTCAAACGATCAAGTAGCATACATTGCACCAAGGCATTGTCGAAACCTGCATTTGATCATCTTCAACACAATCTCAATCTAGCACCAACCAATTTGGATTTAGGGGTACTGTTAGAAGTAGCAGTAGATAGTACACATGTGCAAGCAGTTACACAGTATGCTATATCTATGTGCATGTTTGTAATGGCCCTATTTATAAGGCACTATTGATTCAGTTAAGCCACATACTCTTTATTTGTGCAATATAAATAATCCTTACATCCAATTGAATGTGTGTCCAGTAGATCATAATTCGTTTATGGACTAGATGCATGCATGGCATGCTTGTTTTCCTCATCTCAACCATTCATCAAGCTTAATTTCGATGGGACTAATCTACAAGGTAAAGAGGAATATAGAAGATCTGCAATTGTAGGTAGCGTTGTTTTTCTTATTAAAATTTTCAATATTTCTTTTCAATAATTGAATTGGGTTAATGTGATTATTAAATGAGTTAAAATTTTAAATATGAACATCAATAAAGTTTGAATTCACATGTCTAAGTTAAAATATTTTATAAACATGTAACATAGTTAAATGAATTTTTAACACAATTGCCAAACCGTAGCAGTAAACATTAAATGAAGTATGAAAAATTGGTCATTTTAACTCCATATTAGTATGATATTGTTCGCTTTAATCCAAACTTCATAATTTTTATTGTTTTTTTCCTTATGTTTTATGTTATAAAAAACGGATTTGTTTTTGAGCATCTCCCAAAAGGCATCATATTAATATAGTTAAGTGAACACTTATATTCAAGGTGATTTCTCCTTAAATTTCCAATGTGGAACTTGGGTTTGCTATCCAACATTTTAACTTTTTAGAACATTTAATTCTGTTGTCTAATTTTGTTAGAGTATCATTAAAAAATAACACGTAGTCAATATGTGAGCTACTTATTTATGGATAAAATGGTGATCCTCTCTTCCCAACGATTTTTACTCAAATTATTAAAAATTTGTAGCCACAAAACCTTAATTAAATGTTTACGATTGGAAAAAGAAGAAAACTTTAAAATTATCTTTTTTACCCTAAACAAGTAGATCACATATTTAGACATATATCATTTTTTAATTATACTTTATTAAAATTAGATCCAAAAAAAAAAAGAATAAAAAAAAAGATTAAATATTTTTGAAAAAAAAATATATTATTTTTAAATAGAAAGCTGGAGGGATTATTGAGAATTCTTGAAAATCCATAATAATTCCAATTTCAGAAACCCCTCGTTCTAGAAAAAAGAGTACTTTTCTGTCATAATGACAGTGAAAGAAAGAAAAAAACAGTAGTATTTATTATTTGTGTTATTACCAAACCACTTGAGTTTTGGGCCCTCAAATTTGTTAACAAGTCAGCAAGTAAAGCAGTACTTTAAATGGGAAGGGACATCATTTCCATTTTCTACGATGGAGTGGAAAACAACCGTATTGATTCCGACCCACCCGTTAATCTCTCCGCAATAATTTCATTTCATACATTTAAATATTTCCTTTTTTTTTTCGTGAAACATGCATTTAAAAATTTCCAAAACACTTATTCTTTGTACTGAATAATATCACTCAATTTGAGTTTTGGTTGTATTTAGTAGCTTCTAATATAAGTTTTTTTTTTTTTTTTTTTTAAAGTGAAATTTTATTAATAAAGGAAAATATTACACACAAATGAATAAATATTATTTACGGTAATAGAGTACATATTCAATTTGAAAAATGTAAAAAATAAAATACTCAACAAAAAAAATATAAGTGAGTCAAATAAAATAAAAAATACAAATAACACATAAAATAATAACAAAATAATTCTAACTATTTCTTTAGCATTTCCGCCATCGATTACATTTATCATCTGGAGAGTTTGACTCCATCTACCTCCTTTACCAACAACCTAAACAATCTTGGACACACAAAAAATCTTAAAAGAAGTCTGAGAAAAAGATAAAGATCGAGTAAAGGGCTCAAATATGAACTGAGTTTAAAAATAAATTCTTCTAATATAAGAACAAGGATTTGATATACTTGCATTTGAAGAGTAAAAATGACAGAAAAACTACAAAATAGTAGAAAGATACACAGAAAGACCCATAAAATCGAAAAACTGAAAGCAAGTAAAAAAACAAAAAAGGAAAATGGGTTTCTGACCAAAGCTAAGCTTCTCTCTTAGCCCAAGTAGAAGGTAAGAAGAAGAGAAGGAGAGTAACGGCGCGCAGGTGAAAAGGAAAAAAAGAGAGAGAAAAAGTAGGGTTTCTGAGGAGTTGAGAAGCAATTTTTTAGCTTCTAATATAAGTTAGATATTGGTCAGTTAAAATTTAAAATAAAAAAAAAAAGAAGTAAAGTAAAATAAAAATTCAAAATGAATTTTGTCTGTAACTTCATTGAAAATAAATTTTACGTTGGAAAAATGTATGTTTAGTATAGAAGTTTTATAGGGATAAAATGATGAGTTCTGTAAGAGAAATTATTTTTGTAAAGGTGCATAGTATTATTTTATTAATTTTATAAAGATATTTTAATATAAAAAAATTCAATATTTTAGTAAATATTCATAAGGTGACGAGTGTTTTATATATATATATATTGTATTATTTCCATTTTAAAAAATTTCATTCACATGGCACACAATCAATATGAAAAATATGTAAAATGAATACATAGTAATATTGGCTTCAAAATTTTTCAACGAAAAGTAAATATATATATATATATATATATAT
>JAXGGT010018022.1:0-17037 GCA_035583425.1 Marsdenia floribunda
AAAAAGTACTTACTTTTGAGCTAAATCTTTTTCGCTGCCTGTAGATTCCCTGCAATTTGTGTATGGTTTAATGTGGAATAATAAGTCAGTAATTTAGTTCTCTGTATTTGATGTACCACACCACTATAGAGGAGTCTAATTCCTTAGTCTGTAATTGATGGTGTTTTGTTACTGCATTTTTGTGTTTTTCTTGTATTTGCTATATTAAATTCCTCTTTAATTATATCTTATTCAAATCATCACAGAGGCAGTTCTTTTTGTGAATTGGAGGATGCAATCTTCCTTTGGGAGGTTGGGGAGGGACGGTGGCACATTCCAATTCCACACCCAAATAGAAGAAAAATAAAGGTTAACAACAGGTAAAGTGAGAAATATTTGGATAAACAATAAGCATTCAGTTAAATTCTTGAGAATTTTCCTTCATTGCCCCACGGAGAATTGAATGTTGTGGCACTGGTGTTTTTCTGAGTCACATGAAAAATAATTTCAGGTGGTAGCTAGGTAATGGATATCAATCTTTGTTGCCTTTATTATGTTGTGAATTCTTTGTGAGAAAAAAGGAGCTTGCTAAAGCTGGTTGATCTGGTATGTTTAACACCTGCAGAATGTGACATGGTTGCTTGCTATCTTGTGTATGCGTATGTCAAGGCAAATTTTAATGGATCCTGGCCAAGGAATTCTGTGTTTGTAATTCAAGTCAGTGCGTGGATGATATATGTTTATATATATATATATATTTCTATTAATTTGTTTATATCATTGGTTTTCCTTGTATTGAAGTCTCAGGAGCACGGATTGAATAATTACAACTGTCAATAACAGTACTTCTAATATGTTGCCTGGAGGAATTTTAAGATATTTCAGCTGCTTGAATTCGATGAAATTACATTTTATGTGAAGATGTGAAATAATTGAACATACAAGAGTAAGACTTATATTTGGATTACAATTTAAATATAATTAAATAAGTCAATTCATTTTAGGTGAAATGTGCTGATTTAGACATCAATTAATTGTGAGTGAAGTCTTGTCGATTCTCATTCAAAGCCTACCGAGTGTTGGTAGTCTAAAAAGGATGCATGTGTGACTCCTAATGGGAAAAAGTAATTTACTATTATAATAATATTGTACACATTTACCAAATATATATATATATATTTTACATTACATTGCTTATCATTGTGGCCCTATTAAACTATTCTAACTAAAACTTTATCCAAACATAAATTTAAGCAACACAAAATTCATTTTTAAAATAAGTTACTAGAGAACATTTACTTTCAATTTCATTCAAAATGAATAAAGTTACTTTTCATTTTGGAGGTTAATCGAAATACACCTTAATTTAATTTTATTGTAAACAAGTTTCTCACGGTCATGATTACTTCTTCAACTGTGTGTATGTTTTGGCGGTATCATCTTTATTTCTCTTTGTCCTCATTTTTATTATTGAGCTTCTTACTTGGAGGACAGTGCAATCTGCACGCAAGAGGTTTGGGGGATTGTGTTTTTCTTTCAAAGGCCCTGACACAAACAAATCCTGCAAAATATATTTTTAATGAAGTCAGTGAGCAAAAAGAATTTTATTAGCAGGTACATTTATTGATTAAGATAAAGAGATGAAAAATAGATTTAATTTAAACAATTATTTATTTATTTTACATTTGAAGTTGTTGTCTTACATTGATTTTCTAAAGTTTGTATCATCAAAATCATATTTTCAGCAAGGAATAAAGCTTCTTGACCTAAATTGTTTTTCAGTTGTAGTATATAAGAAGTGTAAATTCCTGCATTTTGTATCATGGAACCATATTTTCAGCAAGGAAAAATGCTTATATGAACTAAAGCTTTTTTTTTTTAAATTGTAGCCTAGGCAATTATACCTTTCAAGAAGCAGTGCTGAACTTCTGTAATTGAAAAGCCTGGAGAAACAAGAAGGTTTTTAAGCTTTTAAGTTTTCCTTTAATCACTGAATTTGTACATTTAGGTACCGGTAATTTATCTAGTACCTCTAAAAATTGTTGAGACAGAAGTTCCAAAGTATACAGTGCGTCTTTCCAGTTTCCAGAGCCAATCTCTTGGAACGTTGATTGGGTTATGACTAGATTCATGATCTGCAAATACCTGTATGTAGTACAACATGTGCTAAATTATACAATCATCTATAGTGTATCATCTACATGGCTTTAATGATAAAACCCAACATGGTCAATCATATGTACCTAGAGAGATGCAGATGAGATCTTCTGCTTTAACCAATAGAGAAGGTAATGATAGAGAAAGAGTAAGAATTGGATTACCTCATTAACTTGGAAATATGTCCCATTGAGTGGGAATCTTCCCTTGCATGCTGTTCGGCACGGTATCTGCAATTGCAAAGTTATTTTGGCAAAAATGTTAACCGTAAAATAGTGAAAATGTAGTTGCAAAGAAAAAGAAAATACAAACACCTATTTTTCTTTTAGTTCAGTGTTATATTGTTTTCAGCATTTTATTTTCTCACCAGAATTGTCCCTCTGACTATATGTGAATTTGTCTCTCTTATGCTGTTACATTGAAAGCATGTTTCATCATTGCAAAATCTCCCCGTGCCTTGAAAGCTACATATGCTCTTTGGAGGTTGGGGTGAATTTTCTGTTTCACCTAGTTGAAGAAGAAAAATATTGAAATGGGGAGGGGAGCATAGAAATAGTTTAGAAAGATAACATATTGCAGAAGTAAAATTAGAAGGCTTAATTTCTAGATTTCGAAGTAGATACCATGAAGAAATTTTAGATTCTTTTCCTTTGATATTTATTGGCATATCATCAGATTCCTTGGTACAAACACCTTTTGCATTCTCATTAGAACTTTCCTTGTAAACCAAAGTTTACCTGGCATCCATATGGCAAGTAGATATGGGTTAATATCATCCGGATCTCGTTCATCCATCTGAATATCAAGAAAAGTGGTATAAATATCATAGCTTAGTTGCTGGTGGACCAATCAGAATTTGAAAAATGACAGAAATTACTAACCCCTTCAAGTATTGGGTGTGAATCTGGAATCTCATAACTGCAGAATTTGCATGAATCATTAGAACTCAAGAGACAGATTTAATGGAATGAGCTTGTAGAACATAATTGTTATATATGGGCGATCTTTCAATTGTTAAAGTAAATTGTTCCTGTCCAGCAGTTTCAATATTGATAGATCTGGATAGCAATCAACATGTTGGATAATTGTATAGCTAGAAATAGCATCATGTTGACAAAGAAATGATTCCCTTCTCTGTACTTACACTTGGTGCTCTGTGCGCAGACGATTTTCATTTTTCAGTTTTGGTGCAGGAATAGAGGCATCTTGTGGATTTAAAACAACTAAAGCTTGGGACAAAGCAGCTTCTGGAAGTCCCTCATTCCTATCTTTCGTAAGGTCTAGCTCAATCATATCCAATTCTTCCAAGTAGAAGTCGGTGTTGGGGATGTCATCTGTATCTTGATATACAATGTCCTCAATATCACTTGCTGTTTCTGGTAGCTCCACGATAACAATAGGTGCCTGCTGGCTACTGATGTACTGGGACCCACTTACTATATTGGTTTCAGGAGGAGATAATGGCACAGGCTTCAATATTACAGGATAACTTCCATTAGGTGGCATTGGGGTAGTTGAACTCACAATGCTTCTCTCTTCTGGCCCTGGGAGTGCAGGCCTTGTGCTGCAGTAAGAATGTTAAAACATTGTTATTATTGATGCTTGTAAATTTGGAACGTAAGTGAACCAGAAGATAATTTATCAATTGTTCTGTCCGTCCGATAGGAACTAAAGCTATAAAAGTTACTACTTTTACCCGCAATCTTCATTTTAATGTTAATATTTGACTAACTTATGTTCAATCGGTTATCAATATTTGAAGGTTAGCATAGATGTGTTTAAAGTCTGTGAAGATGTTCCGTGAAGGAAAAAAAAAAAAAAAAAGGCAAGAAAAGAAATACAATCTCTTAGAAGCAAAACAATGAGAGTCTAATCACCTATGGGGAAAGAGAAAAGAAACACTGACTATCTTTCACTTCTATCCTGTCAATGATTATTGGTCATAGTTGATCTCAAACCTTGCAGAAGCATTTGCAAAGTGTCTGCACTCTTTCTTCATTGGACATGCTTTGCAGTTGGGAAGGAGCTTTGTGCAGAAAACCTAGTCAAGGTTGAAATGGAGGGTCATATTGGCCATTTTGCAGTCAAGTTTCCACGTAAGTATTGGAGTTAAGCAAATACCTTTCCAAAGGTTATCATGTGATAGTGTAACTCGTACCTGCAGGTTTGTATATGATATGTTAATCATGTAAACATTCGAGGAAAATGTTATAAAAAATTATGGAGGTAGAAAATGTTTCAAGATTGATGAAACATTTCTAAGAGATGAGGAATTATGGATGGAATTACAAGGTTTTGTGGTCAAGCTCGCATAGTCTTGGCCAAAGATATTTCTGAACCGACTCCAGTGTTGGGTACCTGTAGCAAGATGTGATTAGTAGGCTATCTGATGGGTAATTTATGTTTTTTATCTGAGCATTTTGCTTACAATTCAAGCTGGTGAAATGACAAAGGCTCAGGAAGTGGTTGGAGAGGCACCCAGCCTAGGCGCACTGCTATCCGCCCAACATTTGTGTCAACCTAGCAAACCTTGATTAGAAAACAAGTCTTGTTCATTATGTTGAAAGTAAATTGTAATTTACAAATTAACCCTACTGGGAAAGCGACGTGATGAAGTGTTAACAACCGCACGCATTCCACACTCTTCACCCCTAGCCCTTGAATACTTAACAGATACTCCCTGAAGTGCAGGGGAATGAATATTAGCTTCTTAGATGAGTAATGACTGTAGATTGAAGATGCTGAATGAAATTTTGCCAGCCTTTTATTTTGTATTTTCTATAGATGCATCTATGAATGGTAATTTGAGAAAACTTACTTTGCTTTGTCAGGTGGAATGTCCCTCAACCATTCCAGGTCAATGCTTCCATGATCTCTGACCAGTCGATTAAGGAAATCCTGCATATCATCCATTCTTACATTCGTTCTATGGATGCCTTGTATATGGTCTTATGGCCTACTTTTACTTGATTGTAAAGATTGAGAACAAATTGAATTTTTCATAATACCTTAATACGTTTAGCTAGCATGTTGTTCATTCCTCTTTCCTTAATAATCCCTGCAATCCTGTTAACATCAGCTTGTCTTAGAGCTTCATAGTTCAACGAGTCCATTCTGTCTTTGCGTCTCTTTTGTTTTCCCGCATTAAGAAGTGCCTGCTTTCTCATGCTATCCCAGTCGAATGATTCCTTCTTCTCATTTAACTTCCTCTTTTTTGACTTTGGGATCTCGGTGGTTTCATTCCCTGATGGCCCAGTAGAAGGACACATAAACCCTGCAAAATTTGGTTTTTTTTTTTTTTTTTAAAAAAAAAATTCTTAGTTCTACAACAGCCTTAACTTTTGATAATAAATTTAAGACCCAGTTCTGTGACATAGGGGACTCAGAGAGTTTATCAGTTACCATTTTGTCTCTGAGCAAATGATCCTTCAGAGAGTATGATTTTTGAATTGACTAGGTAACCATATACATCATTGCCAATATTTGATGATGATGAATTTTGCCGACTGCATACTGGAGAGGGTTGTTTCTGGCACTCAGGTGGGGGCCCATTATCCAGCGAAGGACTTCGCATTTCATGACTCTGGTGTTGCTGGATTGAGGCAGTGCTCCCTGTCTGCCGAGTGTTTTTGAGGCTGTGGCACACGATGGCACTGCATAGGGTCATTTGACCCTCTACCTCGGAGTCTGAGCTGGATTGTACATCTCCACTGGCCTGGAGAACTGAAGATTCAGAAGAAATTTGTGAGGAGAACCCCTCTCCATGTGCAGCCCGGTAATTCTGCTTTATTAGATGAATTCCTGCTTCGCTAATGACATGGACTGATCTCTTTTCAGTTGGCTGACTGGATGTGCCACTGTGGTGGTTGTAAAGTGACCATCTTAAAGTTGCTCCATGATATGTGCTTGTGCCATCTGGATCAATTATTTGGCCCTCTGTTTTTTCCCATTCTCTTGCAAGGTTCACTGTTCTTGGCGGAGGGAATTCAGCTGCTAGAGACATGAAAACTGAGCTGCGGAAGGGAGCAAAGGTTTAAGTAGTTGTAATTTGTGATTAATAGTAATAATAAGCGCATACGATTGGACGTGATAAAATCTTTACAGTAGTATAAAAATATGTATATATCTATATATAGTATTTTTATTTTATGTAATTCAATTTTTTTTTTTCCTATTTATCTCTTTCGAATATATAATATTTTTTGATGTCTTGATTAATTATTTCTTTCTAAGCCTTAAAATAAATTAATAAAGATAAAGATATTTTAACTATTAACTAAGATAATTTATAATGAAAATAGATATTTAATTTAAATACTTAGACTATTAAAAATATTTAAGTTCTTAAATCTCTATAAGTATAAAGTTATAAAAAAAAAATTGAATATTATCTTGTATTACCAAAATATTTAATATATATGTTAATAGTCAAATTAATAACGGAAAAGTAAATTATCTTATTTCTTATGTCAATTCGTATTGAATTAGTAATTAAAATCACATGCATGAAATTATACTTTATTTAAGTTTCTAAAAAGTATAAAGTTAAAAAAAAAATTAAATTATTATATTGATATTCAAATATATGAAACATACAATTAGTGTAATTAAATTTTATATTTATTAATAATTTGATATTTAATTTTGTCTAATTATCTATTTTTTTAATTAACCTCATATTAGAGTATGAAATTAACTAATTTACTCAATAAATTTAAAAAATTAATTCAGTCTAATATGTACAATATTTGTTTTAGAAAATATTTAAAGAAAAAATAAAATATAAAATTAAGACAAAGATGGTGTTAATTGTTAAAACATGTAAATTAGAGAAAGTTTATTATGAAAATAGCAACATTTTGAGTATTTATGGTATTATTATAAGATAAGTTAAATAGTAACTTTTAATAAATATAGTAAAATGCATATTTCTTTTTATATATGTTATAACTCATATTTGAATTATCTTAACAAGATTCTTCTGTAAGACTAATGTAGACAATTATATTTATATATATATATATATATTACACGGGTATAACACACTAAATGTTTTAGCATTTTCATGCAGATAAGTTAATAAGATTTATTGTTTTATTGTTTTAATTAGTATTTCACAACAAAATACTCTTCTTATTAATTAACATTTTACCGGTCATATTAGTCTTAATGCAACCAAAAAAAAAAAAAATGGTACATGCACTAATCATTAAAATAATTATTAATTAATTGAGTTAATCAATTTTAATTTTTTTTAAAGAAAATTAATCAAATTTAATTAATAAAATATGTATTAAGTGGTTTTAATGTTATAGTTATAAAACTTATTATTATTATAATTAGATATAATTGAATTAAGTAAATACATAAATGGTTATATTTTTCCAAAAATAATAGTCATATTTAAATCTAATTCTTAAGTTTAATTAGGTGTTATTTAAACGAACAAATAAAACTTTTAATGTGATTTACTATTTTAATTTTTTGTTTAAGTTAATAAATGTTTTATATAAAGATAAATTTGTAATTATCAAAAAAAAAAAAGAAAAAAGAAACACATTATATTTTTACAAAAATAATAGTCATATTTAAATATAATCGTTGTATGTAAGTTTTATTAAAATAAATAAATAAATTATTATTAATGAAATTTACTATTTTAACCTTTTTATTTAAGATAATTAATATTTTATATAAAAATAAATTTGTCATGTGATTTTAGGATTATCTCAAAGCCAATTAGATTTTGTTATGATGTAGATTTTACCTGGAAAGATGGTCTGCCACATTTTGTGTGAGGAATACTCCAATGACAGAATCAACTACTGAGCCCTTCCAACTTGAGAAATGTCGATCTCCTGAAAAGGGTGGGGTTCACATTATACAACAACTTTGTACTGCCATCCAGGTAATCTAAAAACTTCACAATTGATATAGATTAACAAATCTACTACAACCATTTTTGAAGTGAAAAAATGGTTAATTTCATTACCATTTTACTAATTACCCTAATTACGTTTTTTTCCCATAACACCTCTTTTCACATCCCTCTCATGAATCATAACTGAAGCTCTACTAATAGAACTATACTTTTTTAACAACCAATAGTCTTTTAATGGAGATAAATGTTACCTTCACTGTCAATAAAGAAAACTCTATAGCATCCTAATTATTAAAGTCAAAAGAGCGAAAATAAAAGGCCTAAAGACGCTACATTTATGTAAATCAGCATTGACCACCATCCTTAGAACCTTTACCTCTTCTAAGCACATTATTGCTTCCTTCACTTCCCATTCTTTCATTCCTGCCTTATTTCTGGTCACCATCATACTGCCACCATTGTTCTCTCTTGCCACCTCCACCACTCCTGCAGAGCCAGAAATGTTACCAGCACCTCCTTTCTCCATCTAGTCATGATCTTTGTTCAGTAATACTCATTGGCAGAAGGTTATTCCGGCCTTCCGTTTCTCCTATTTCTTATCAGGATGCCCGGTTCATCTTTCTCCTCCTGCTGAAGTCCATGTGATATTGTTGTTGCTACTTACTTCTGCTTCATTGACAACTATGCCACTATGTCATCATTTCTCCTCTTTCTCCTGTCTAACACCACCATTTTTGTTCTCCTTCTGGCTGCCATCATCACCCTTTTCCATTGCAATCTTCATCTACCTTCATCTTCTTCATTCTCAAATACTATTTTTCCCTCTTATGAGCCACTGGTTAATAAATATATATATTTTAAATTGTTTAAAACCTGAAGGGGTAGAAATATATTTATAGTTTATAAAAATTAAAATAAAAAAAAAAAATGGAATCTCGTAATCCAAAGTCATAGCTTGAAACCTCAGGGGATAATAAAGCAGTTCATATACTCTGGATTAACATGAGGGGACAAAGCGACTTTGTTCTTATGTAGCGCAGGGTGCGGGAATGTAATGGGGAAGGGTGAAACCGTTTAAGAGGGCTTAGTGATGTTAAACCTTGCAAAAAGATTGCCTTTTTCTTTTCTACATGCATCTAGAGGCTGTAATGCTGTTGAACGTGGATGAAACAATCTTTTATACTGGTTTAATTTTCTGAAATCTTTAAAGCTAACCTACTAGATTGTGGGCTTCTTGCAATGAGCTAAATAGTTCAGTCCTCTATACACTAGTATCTCTACCTTGCCATCTATATGATTGTTGTACCATAATTGAAAGTTTCCACGCCTCTAGTCTTGAATTTTTAAGCAATTGTACTAATAGAATTTGAGCGCAAAAAGATTTAGGAGATTTTCAAACCTTGGAATAAGTTCAAAAGAGAAATGAACGAACTAACTCGTCCATGGAACACGTCTCTTTCCTTTTTCCAGTATTCATCATCTTTTCTCATTGTTTCTGTGCTTTCACTTCCATGCTTTTCCACCAGCCAGAGTTTTTTTGTGTTTGGGTCAAGGTCCACTTTGAGACGTGGCTTCCGTCTTCTGATGGGATCAACTTCACAAGGGACAATTGTCTTATCTCCTTTATACAAAACGAGTGCAGTTTCCTTTTCTCTAACTCTTGCCCGGCCACTGTGACTGATCTGCATTTGTCTTAGTTGGCATGTTACCTCCTCAATTTTCATTGCATGGTCTCCTGTTTCATTTTTCCATGCACCAAATACTGGAGATGCTTCTACATCAATTAGAAGTTAATAGTTTGCAAATGAGTGGAGATTTCTAATCTTAAATGGATAAGTAATACCTGTTGTCTTCTTGGACAAAAGCAATTTTCCTGCCTCTTTCTTGAAGTCTTTTGGAAGTTTTGTCTCCTTATTTAGTAGTGTGATGGATGATTTATTTTCCACCATCTGCTTCTTCACTGGTTTATGGACTTCAAGGGTTCTAGTTTCATTTGCTTGAGTGGTTATGGGGACTCTTTGCAGTGGTGAAGGCATATTCTGCTGTGCGATCGCAGTAAGCAAGCTGGGCCTATGGGATTCCTCTTTGAAAAGTTGACCTTCCATGCAATTCCTCTGCAGTTTTACTTCGGATAAATATCTCTGCCCCTGTATATTACTCCTAACCACTGTTGGATCCTTGTATGGATAATTCGGAAAGCCACTAGCACTGCTTGTTTGCTCCTGGAGCCAATTGTTTTCAAAGTCAGCACTTTGCAAACTACCATTTTTATATGGTGCATTGCTTTTATAGACCCCATTGCTGCCTCTGTATTCAACTTGTCTTGAGCTCTGTTTGACAGTTATATTACAAGATGTCATAATGGATGAAGCTCCATGTAATTTATCTTCATACTGCCATTTTCTATGAATTTCTAAATTACCCATCCCTGATTTCCCACTCTCATTCAGTGGCTTGCGGTCGACTTGTAAATGCATCAAGTTTGTTGGGGAGGGTGTTAATTCAGAAATACTGCAGTAATCTCTTTCATGTCCTCTTTTCTCATTGGACTCAACCACATTGTTGACAGACTCAATCCTTGTTTGCAGCATCAGCGGCTTTTCTTCATCAAGCTTAATCCAAGCAGCATTTGGGTGAAAATGCATTTGGCCCATTACTTTTCCATGTATCTGCTGATGCACCTTGCTGTAATCAAGTTGGTTTTGGGTTTGGTGTGTCATAGCATTCTTCAAGTTTATAGTCCTTGCCATGGCATTTAAAGTATGATCCCTTGACGTGATAGGTGGTGCAGTGGTGGAAGGTGGAAGAAACATCTCAGTTGACTTGTTATTTATGGAATTAAGTAGACCACATGTACTTCCCCCTTGCTGTGCTTCTGCTCTGCATCTCATCTGTTGCTCCTGCTCTGCATCTCTTCTATTTAATCCAATAGATGATGTTGTCCATTGGTCGTTCCCTTGTTCTTCTGCTTCTTTTTCAAAATTCAGCATTCTCCTGCATGATCTCTCTGCAGATTGTACAGGAGAAGCCTCAACTGTTTTTATTTCATTCCCATGTTGAGATATTGAGTCTCCAGGGCCATTTTTCCTGACATATTTCCTCTTTCCTGATGAGGTTCTATTTTCAGTGTTGGAGGGAGTGGTCCTTGGTGTCCTTTTGGGTTTTGCTTCCACCACTACCTTGGGCCGGTGCTTTTTCCTTTTGGGGGTATTTAGTTTTGGAGTCTGGTTCAAATCAATTCTTCCGTAGACTCCACCTTCACAGAAATTCTCTTCCATCAGGGATGTCAAGCTGGAAGGAGAAGATGATGCCATTACACTTTCTAGTAGCTGGTTAGAGTGGGTTTGCATTTCTTGTCCATTTGAAGATGTAATCCCCTGCTGTTCTTTTTCTTGATCAAAGCTTCCATCTGCAGAAGCATTATGTGCCACAGGAAGCCATTGCTTTTTTAACAACCTTCCTTGGTCAGGAGTACATGGGGCTGTTGCGAAGCAGGATGAGTGGTAAGGGACAGGAAAGGTATCTGTGGAACGCATGGGTGCATGTTATCAGTCAGCAAGGATGCTTCAAACATTTACATGATGCCACAACTATTGCAGAAACCAATTCAGAGTGCCAATGTTAAATATTTCGTTATGATCTAACAAAGAAAACAATAAGAGCCAAACTGCTGTGGTTAACATAATTGATAGACATGTATCCTATGCCCAATCTTGTTTTTCTTTTCTGTCATTTGACAAGCATTTGGACATTGATAAGTAGAGGAATGGGCTAAGGGTGTATTCGGATAGCAACTCAAAAGAAAAAAAAAAAAGGAAAATAGTTTTTCATTTTTTTTTCTTTCCCCATAAATTTTGTCCACAAGTAAAATATTTAAAATGATTTTTTTTTTTCAAAAAAAAAAAAAGAAAAAGATAATAATAAAAATCAATGCAAATACATCCTAAAAATTCAGAGCGCCTCCTGGGATGTTTTTATGAGCTGATCATTTATCAACACAATATTACTAAAAATTCTCACGGATCAATATGTATGACAGGTATACGAGTTGATAATATCATCAGCTAATATTTCTATAAAATTCTCATGAACCACTATGACTTACAGTCGGACATCTGCTTGTGGGTAGATTGGCTTTCGCCTAAGGTGTGCATGAGCATCACGTTTGTTGATGGATGTAGGATCCCATCACTTGCAGATTGATGCTCTGTCCAATTATTTTCAGTTGGAGAGTATGACCTTGCATTCAAAATCTTACTGGTGGGATAAAGAGGGTTTCTCTGCGGCTGGACCACAGGACTGCTCTGATTTGCATATTTTGTGGTTTGTTGTAAAAAGTCACCGTAGATTCCCACTAATCCTTCCCAATTTTTGTTGTCTGTCTGATTCTTCTCTTGCATGCTTGTGGCAATAGGAATCGAGCTACCGATCACTTGTGGGAAATTCGTGCTTATTGTTTCCATGGTATTGGGATTTGAACCCCACAAAACTGGCTCTTGTGGTGTCCCTGGAGTCCAAAAACCTCCATCCTGCTGGGGATACGGGAAGCCTTCCCCTAAGTTCATTTTGTAAATTCTCACTGTGATTGTCTACGAGAAAATACTAAATCAATGGAGTTTTCTGATTTTTCCTGATTCCTTATACATTCATACGTCGTTCGTCTGCACTTAACCTGCTAAACAAAGTCAAACAAACATCATTCTCTGGACAAAAAGCCGCCTCATCTACCTAACCCGAAAGCATCCAATCGTTCGGAGCAAGAAAGACGAGGACATTCTCAGCAACCAATAAATGCTCACAAATTCTATTTATGGAAATAAGTACCAAACAGAGTTCTCATTTCTCAATTACCGGCGGCAAACAAAGCACCGACTGCAAATGACAATCCGAAGACAACGACGGACAGAAAACCAAACCAAACCAAACCAAAGCAAAAAAGAAAAAAAAAAAACAGATGAATAAATCAAAAGCAGAGACAGCAGTATAAGCAAAGTAAATAAGGAGATTCAATTCCAAATGCGATTGACAACCGAGTGAAATTGGAATGTAAGCATGTGAATAAAACCAAGCATTGAAAATTCACGTATAGAATCTTTCCTGTGATTTTGTAGGAAATGTAAAACCAAATATTTATTATAGTAAGCACATAAAAAGCGTGAAGATTATGAGAAAGAAAAATACAAAAACAAAAAACATTAATCAGGTGGAGTGAAAGCTAACCAATCTCCATGGCTGATTTGCTGCCCAAAGTCAGAGAGCAATGAAAGTCGATCAATGACGGAGGCGGACGAAAACCTTTTTTTCTGTGCTACTATGAAAACTCAAGAAAGAAATGAGAAAAATGGAGAGAGAATTTGGTAGGAAAGAAACTAACAGCTCACTTTTTACAAAAACGGAAAATTCGCCATTTTAGTCCCTAAATTAATTTTTTTTTTGGACAAAAGGGTTTTTATTTTTTATTTTTAGATAAATAAATCATCATTCTTTTTTTATTTGAACAAACTAGTTCTTTTGACTAATTTTATCTAGAAACACAACAAAAAAAGAGAGAAATTATGAAAAATTAAAAAATATAATGAAATAATTATCATCACAATATGTAGAATAATAATAAATCATGTAAAAGTTAACACATTTTTTTCTAAATAAAATTGGTCAAAATGATTCGTTTGTTCAAACAAAAAATAATGAGGATTCATTTATATAAAAATTAAAAAATAGGGATCTTTTTATCCAAATGAAAAAAGAATGAAAATCTATTTATCCAAAAATTAAAAAACAGAAACTCTTTTATCCAAACAAAAAAAAAAGAATGGAAATTTATTTATTCAAAAATAAAAAATAGAAATCTCTTTGTCAAAACAAAATTATTATGAGGACTAAAATGACTAATTTTCAACGCTTGTCTTTTTTATAAAAGGATCACAGCCTCTATCTTTTGGTCAAATAGCATTCAAACTTAGAATTCCAAATGTGCAATGATTAAGTGTATGATAATTTAAAAAAAAAAAAAAATGGAAATAATATTTTGTAAAAAGTAATAATAATAATAAATAAATATAATTCTTGTGTGTTTTATAGAATAACTTAGTCATAAAAAATGTCTATCTTGCTTTTTTTTTGTTTTTTCTAACAAATTTGATGATAAAGGGTACGTTGAATTTTCTAAAATATTCTTTCCTTTAATAACTACAAAATAATAAATTTAGAATTTTGTTTTGTATGAAAAAAAAAAAAAAAAGCATTTGGGAGAAATTCTTAATTCTGATTGGATTTTAATTATTCAGATTAAATGAGAGTAATGAGAGTTTTAATTATATTCGTATTAAATTAGAAAAAATAAGTGAATTTTCTATAAAATAAAATATTACTATTTTTTAAAATAAGGCCGAGTTGAAATTTTTTTATTGTAATATTATTCTAAGATTTTTTTCCCCTCTTTAACATTTTTTCCTCTTAAGTGTATTCATCTGATATTCTTTATTCATAATTTTTTTTTTTTTTAAACATTTATAAAATATTTTATAAACAAGTGTATGCAAATAATCTTAGTAAAAAAAAAAAATGGTATTTTTATTTATTTATTTAAATTTCGTATGATAATTAGTATACCCTTAATATTTTATGAGATAATTTAGTATATCTATTTTCATATTTATTATTATTTGGTAGAATTAATTTTTACTCTAAAAAAAAAAAAATAATTCCTTAACAATTTTAAAGTTGTGGTCCTTCCATCTATTTCTTTCTTCAAATTTATCAAATTTTTTTATTAATATATCATTAATTATTGAGGTTGTAAGTACACATTAACGACTAATTTAATAATTAATAGTTATATTTACCTAGCAATTAGGCACAAATACTTAAAATACTTTTTTTATTCATATGTACATAAAAAGTTATATAAATTAATTTGGTCCCTCTTTGAATATATTTCGACAAATAAAATTTATTTTTTATTTTTTCATCAATAAAGTTCATTTTTAAATAATTTTTTGCTGATAAAATACTTTCAAACAAGATTAAAGAACAAGACGTTGAACTTAATATTAAAGGGACTTTATTAGTAAAAAATTCTCTAAAATTGATCAAATTGACTGATTTTTTTTTTTAATTATATATATTTAATAATCTTAGTTGAGTTGGTAACAGTCAAGCGATTATAAGTTTGAGTAATGTTGGAGGTGAAAGAGGCTCAAATTTTCAATATATATTTATATGGCATTAGATCTCTTAAAAATTTAATGTATTTACTTCATTTACTTCAGTTAAGTCAATATTTATAACTTTTTTTAAAATATATATATTTATAACCTATAATATCTTAATAATACTTCTCGTTGTCATAATTTTGAATTCTGTCGAAGGTGAAAAAAGCTTTAAATTTTTAATATATATATATATATATTCATTTTATATTCTTGATAGAAGTGGGGATAGAATAAGAAAAAAAAAAAAGAAAAGATAAAAGTAGGACAACCTAAAAATTAGGAGGAACGAGAGGGTTTGGTCCACAATCCTCAGCCTTATACCTTAGTTCTATTTTTCGCATTTTTCCTTTAATCCCAATTTTCGTTATGTTCTTATTTAAATTGAATCATCTCTGATCACGTGGGTCCATCTATATATATATGCTTTAATTATATAAAGGGATTTTTTTTAGTTTAAATATTGGTAATTTTTAGTTATTGGAGTTCAGATACTGATTAGGTGTAAATTATGTAAAAAATATTTTTATTATTTATAATTTCATTAATTAACTCAAATTTTAATAAAATTTCCATTTAGATGATTGAAAATTTGTCAAAATTTGATTAAAACAACTCTTTTATCCAATCATAAATTCATCTATTCAAATAATAAAAATATACAAAGTAATACAACCAATTTTCATATATTTTATTCGCCTGAATTGAATTTTGCTTTCAGTCAGTTGATAGTAATTTCATTTATGATTGAAAAGATGATGAAATTCAAATTCATCGAAAGCAAAACAGTGCTTCAAAATAAATAAATCCCGCCCCCTCAATCATTGGCAAATCTTGTGATAAGCTAAAAAGTCAACAGGTAACTCTCTCCCTCTCTTTCTAAATTTTTGTTTATTTATTGGGATTCTCAAAACTTATACATTAAAAAAAATTGAAAAATTCGTCCATTTAATTCCTTTAAGTATTACGTTTTTATCTTTTTTTTTTTACCTATTAGATTCTCATAATTTTTACGAGTAATCAGTTTGATCCTTCTGACCAATAACTCAAACCACAATTATTATCTAGATCTGAGCATATGTATTGTGTAAGAAGACTAACAGTGAAGATGCTTTGAAAACAATGTTTTAGAGCTAAATTATTGGTCAAAAAGACCAAATTGGTTGCCCGTAAAAACTATGAGTGTCTAATATGTAGAAAAAAAAAAAAAGATAAAAAAAAAGATAAAAACCTAAGAGACGAAAACACAATATTTCAGAGACTAAATGGATGAATTTTCCAAAAAAGTTTTATGAAGTCTAAGTAGATACTTTCTTTCTATATATATATTATCATAATGGAAGATTTAAAAAAATAAAAAATAAAAAAATTATATTTTTAATATTAAAATTTCAATTAACAAACTTTAAAATTTTATTTTTTTTAAAATGAATTAAAAAATCGTGGTCTAAATATGCATTTTACCACAATATTATAATTATTCAAATATTCGTTTAAAAAAAGGAAGATTGGCATGTTTAGTCCTTAACATTTGATGTTTTGGTAATTTTGATCCTAAACAATTTTTTCGAATATATTTAATCTTAAATATTACATAATTTGGTATGTTTTGGTCCTTTATGACCAAAAAGCACTTTATAAATAGTCGATTGGCAAGTTTAGTCCCAAATATTTGAAATATTGGCATGTTTAGTCCCAAATATTTGAAATATTGGCATGTTTAGTCCCAAATATTTTTTTCAATATATTTTGTCATAAACATTACATAATTTTTTATGTTTGGTCTTTAATGACCAAAAAGCCCTTTAA
>JAXGGT010018052.1:0-17027 GCA_035583425.1 Marsdenia floribunda
GGGGGGGGGGAAATATATATATTTTTCAGAGGTCTATAATAATTTGAAGAAGAATATGATGGGACTTTAATTCTTGGCCATATAACTTGATTTTCTTCTTCTTCTCATCATATTGACTTGGTAACCACTCTTAAAAGGACAGAGAAATATTATGGTTCAAAACATCCCTCAAAAGAATAATCTCACAAACTTTGTTATTCTTAATTAAAATGATTAACCAAGAATTATTTTCCTTCTTTTAGTGAAATTATAATTTAATAATTTGTGACTCACATACCTTTACAATAAATATATATATATATATATATATTAAATTGATTGTCCTGATTAAAAATATAAAATATATAAATATATCTTTTGACTTTACGATTTTTTTTTTTATAAAGAATAATTAATAAATATTATTTCTTTCTTTTTTTTTTTCTTTTACTTGTTACGGACAATAAATTACGCGTGCATTTTAAAATATATATATCTTTTAGTTAAAAAGAACTTTATTTTGTTTCAATAAGAATAATTAATAAATATGAATTATAAAGTATTAATTATAAAAATATTAAAAAAATATCAATATATATAAATACATATTGATTTCTTAATATCAAGTAAAAAAGAAAAAAAAAAAAATCAATTACTTCTTTCTTTCTCTTCTTTTTTTTTTTTTTTTTCTCGATTACATGCAGGATTGAACCTATCATCAACCAGGGGAAGGGGAAGCTACATGCCACTGGACCAAAGACCACTCAGCTCAATTACTTCGTAATATAACAAATAATTAAAATAAACGGAATAATAGTAATTAAAGAATATTAATTACAAAACAATAAATATAAGAGTATTAAAAGAGAAATATTAATAAATGTTACCTTAATTTTATTTTACAACAAAAAAAAAAAAAAAAAAGTTTAAAACAATCATTTTGGTTCTTATAAATTCCTAAATTAATTAACCTCGATTTCCAAAGTATTATATTTTCCATATAATATACCTTTAAAGTGAAATTATTATTCTGATTTTAATGCATGATTTTTTTTAATTATAATTTAATTAATTAAATATATATATATATATATATATATATTAAAAAATATATAAAGTCTAATTAAACGAGTAAAAAAGTCTAAAGAATATCACTTTATATCTCTAGCTGTATAATCATCCAAAACTAGTCTCCTGTTGTCCAAAATGAACATATTATATGGACTATAGTTCAATTATTGTTGTTGATGTTCCAAGATATTATTATGACAGATACATGGTTCAAATTTCACTTTGAGTGTTGCTCTCAAATTGCTAAGAAGTTTCTTTCAAAAAAGCACAGGATTATAATATATATATATATATATATATCAGCACTGTTGGACAAAAACATTCTTTTCTTTTTTTCTTTTTTTTTGTGATCAAATTTGCACCGTCAATCAAATGAAACTGGACAAATAGCTGTAAGAAATTCATTTATGGCTAAGGAGTTATCCATGGAGTAATAAAATATTATAAGTAAAAGTTATCTTATATAGTAAATAAAGAAGTAAAATTGATTGTGTAATTTTTTTTTTTTTTTTAGATATTTTTATTTGTTTGGTCAAATAAAATATGGTGAATCGCTTCATATTAAGACAATCTCGTATCATATTTTAGTTATGTTATGTGTTTTAATATTATAAATTTCTTGTAAAGATTATGAGTGTGTTCAGATCATAATTATTTTAAAAAAAGTCACTTTTTTTGAGATAAAAATTCATTTAAAATGAATTTGTCTTTTTTTTAAAAAAATGAAGTTTATGTTAGAAAGAATGGGATTAAATATATATGTTTTTTATGGTGTAGTGATTGTTTGTGTAAGAGAATATTTTTTTTAAGAAAAAATGTGTAATATTATTTTATTAGTAATATAGTGTGTGTTTGGATTACCATTATTATATTTGAAAAAAAAAAAAATAGCTTATTTAAGACAAATTTTCATTCAAAATAAATGTTGTCTGTAACTTTTTTGAAAATGAATTTCATGTTGAAAAAAATTGAGGTTAAATATATAGGTTTTAGAGGTTATAATGATTATGTGTGTAAGTGAATGTTTGTTTCAAGAAATGTGTATAATATTATTTTATTAATAATATATATTTTTTAAATAAGGCGGTGTTCACAAATTGACCTTACTTGTTGATGTGCCAAACCTATGGTGTGCAAATTTTAATTGAAAAAAAATGTTATCCAAATGTGCTGGATATTAAAGACAAATATTCCTCATTCAACTCTGATACAGTAGTAATCCAAATACAGCCATAAATATTATTGATACACTAATAAGACCCATAATATTGAAGTGACAACCCTAGCGTATAATGTAAGGTACAAATTTTAATTTTTTTTTAAAAAAAAATGTCTAAATATGTAAAGTTATTGAAAAAGAAAAATTACTCACTCAATTTGAATTTTTGCGGGTAAACCAATCACACCCCATATTACTAAAAAGGAATAGGAAAAAACAAGAATGACAATTTTGTCATATCATGGCATTTCTGTCATTTCACGTCAACCAAAGAATTCTTAAACTTCACTGCATGTTAGAAAACAACACCTAGCTAGCTAGCTAGCTAGATAGTAGGCTTGCATTCTTCTTTCTTCTTTCTTCTTCTATAAATGTTTCTCTCTCTCTTTCCAAACCCTTTGAATTATAATTAGTCTCTCTCTGTCTATCTATCTGTCTATGTTTATCAAGATGTGTGTAGGAAGAGAAGAAGATCATCATCAGAAACACAACCACCCATTTTCTTGTAATAAATATAGTTCTTCGCTTATTTCTTGTGAGCTCTGCAATTCAAGGGCCTCACTGTATTGCCAAGCCGATAAAGCTTTTCTTTGCCGGAAATGTGATAGGTGGGTTCACGGTGCAAATTTCTTGGCTCGAAGACACATCCGGTGCTTGCTTTGTACCACTTGCCGATGTTTAACTCGACGGTATCTGATCGGAATATCTACTCAGGTGACTCTCCCGACTGTAATGAGGTTGACGATGGAAAACACCAGCAGCAACACCGGAGTTACTCATTGTGGTCAGAATCTTCTTGATACAGAAAAAAACTGTAGAGTAGTAAAAGAACCTTTCTTGTTCCTTTAATAATATACATATATACATATATATATATATATATTTTCTGGGCTCTCTCTTTCCTGATTGACGATGAACATATTCTTTATCATCATCATCATCATCATCGTCGTCGTCATCGTCTTTTTTTTTTTTTTTTTTTTCTTTTCTTTTGAAAAATGGAATCATTACTGGTAGATTCTGAACTTGGCTGTGTTAATTTCTACACTTCACTATATATGTTCTACTGAGTTAATTTTAATGTTTTCAGATATGTAAAAATTCAACCGGAACTAAATTAATCTTTTAAGTATTTTTTAATTATGCTTATTTATTGATTAATTATTATCGAGATGAATCTTTTTTTATGCTCTCTGTTATACTTTTATTATACATAGATATATATATATATATATATATATAATTCTTTTTTTTTTGGTAATTATATATATATATAATATATAATTCTGTGTAATAGTTTTATTTTATAATTAATATAAAATAATGACATTTAATATATTTATATAATAAAAATAATTAAAAGTTTTATAATAACAAAATGTAAAGAGAATTAAATTTCAAATAATTATGATCAAAAGATTTACATTCGATTATTTCAAATAAAATTTGCTTAAATTTATTAAGATAATTTCGTAATATAAAAGTATGGGAAAAATTGATGGATATAATATTCTTAATTTTAAGACTAAATTATATATATATATATATACTATATATTTAAGATTTGCAAAATTTGTCCCGGGAAAAATCATCAAAAAGATGGGATTGGTTGATTAATTAATGTTGTTAGCCAATAAAATGAAAACATGACTACTACTACTACTAGTGGTTGGAGAAATTTGCCCTTCTCATTCAAAACAACCATTTTGTGGCCAACAAAGGTATATATATATATAGCTTTAATGCAGGCCTCTAAAATGATACGCACCATTTGTATGGTTATATATATATATACACATAATGATGACAACAAAGGATAATTCATGTTGAAAGAAAATTGATTTGAAGATTAACACAAACATACAAAATTTTAGTTCACTTATAAACACAAATATTTTAAATTTAAATCGTGTTTAAAATAAAAAATTTTAGATTGGAAAAAATTAAAAATTATGATATTTTAATCTCATATTATATATAAGGATGTATCATAAAATATAAGTATGAGTTTATATATTTATTATTAATTCGATATATCTTTTTTGGTATAATAAAAATAGTGTAAAATATTTAATTATAAAAAAAAAATAGAAATTAATTCGTTCCTAACGTTTTTTTTTTTATATACGAATGGATCTATAATCTTTATCCTTTATCTTTTTTTTTTTTAATTTCGATTTTTTAAATTTTTAACGCAATTAATTTCTTCGTCTAGTTACATAGTTAAAATAAAACGTGCACAGTACATATTTTATTTATTTAAGAGTAAAATAGTAATTTTAAAGTTTCTTTCCCTTTCCAATTGTAAATTTACATATGACTTTTACCTAAATTATTAAAAACATTTAGCCATCGAATCTTAGTTAAATATTCATAGTTGAGAAGGAAGTGAAAGTTTAAAATCATCTTTTTATTCAAATAGATCACGTATTAAGCCATATAACTTTTTAATATACACTAATAAAATTAGACAAAAAAGATTAATTACATTAAAAAAATTAAATAACGGAGATAAAAGAAGATAAAACAAAAACTAAAAATCAATTTATATAAAAAAGTTTTCTTTTAATGTGTTTTTGTTTTTAACATACCTTACTATAATTGAGTTTATCATAATATATATGTATATATTTAAATTGAAGCACATTCCATGATTGGGCGGTGGGGTACGTGTATTAATGATTTTGGTTTTGCGGTTGACGTCTTTGCATGATCCGTGTGGCTAAAGATAAAGAGAACTTAGTGTCGTGTCTCCTCGTTTTTGGATGCAACAATATGTCTTGCGGCTCACCCTGTCCTGGGATTGGCAACGTTAAAATAGTCACAATTGTAGGAAAATTGCAAAAGGAGTGTAATTATCGTATTACAATTTTACTTGACACAAGTGGATAAATATATCATAAATATAAAGTTATAAATTTGATACTTGTTACGAATGATATGTAAAAGTTAGGGTGGAGTTTTCTCTCAAATAAGAGTATAGACTCTGCAAATACAACTTAAACTGAATTCAAATTAATTAAAGCAATAATTTTGAATATTCTATGATTAAAAAAAAAAAAAAAAAGGAAAGAAAATCACTTTTTTTTTTTTTTATAGGAAAATTGACGATTTTGATGATTTCTATACTATTATCATTTGGATAAATGAATCTTTATTTTTATTTTTTGGACAATAATCAAATCCCTATTTTATTTTAATTAGACAAAGGAGTCTTTCGAGCAAAATCTTGATAATTTTTAGCCATCGAAATTAACCTACTTGTCCCATAAAAGACATTTTTATCATTTACAATCTCATTAAGTAATTAATATCTTAATAAACCCTAATTTTTTTCAATAAAACTGTATTACAAGGAAAAAAATAATCAGAAACATTAGAAGAAATTGAAATTTTGGATAAAATTAGAAGAAACGAGAGTTTCATTAAGATGTGAATTGGTTAATGAAATTACAAATGATAAAAATGTATTTCATAAGATATACACATACTTGGCACGTGAATTTTGATAGTTAAAAAATTATCAAAATTTTATTAGAATGTTCCCTTTGTCTAATTGAATATAAAATGAGGATCCAATTGTCCAAAACATAAAAAATTTTTTGTCCAAATAATAAAAAAATATGAATTAAAACATCTAATTTTATTTTCTATATTATTAAAAATCGAATTGAAATTATCACATGCGCAAAAAATTATCACAATAATATATGCATATATATATATATATATATAACACTAAATTATTAGCAATTGCCTAGATGGTGTAGCTTTGTGAGATCCACTTATATTATGGTTCCCTGATCCTTTAATATTCTGCGTCCGACTCCTAATGTGTGGATTCTCTAATTTCCCATTGATTTATCAATATATATATATATATAACACTAAATTATTGAGTCGGCTAAATTTTTTAATAAGAAAAATCTAAGTCCACTAAACGAGTATAAAGTTCATCAAGCATGTGCTTAAATTTTTGAACCACAAGAAAAATTTTTATATTTTGCACCCAAAAAAAAAAAGAAAAAAAAGCAACAATACCCACGTGGAATTATAATTTCTCGTGTGGATTTATAGACAAACCCTTACATTTATTGGTTTAATTAATTTATTAAAATTCAACTTTAATTACAGTATTCAATGCCTTCTATTTAATGAAATCCTTCAATCTTGATTAAGAAAACAATGATGTAGTTTAAAATACTTCTAATCATGAATTCCTTTCATTTTTTTTTAATTTGTAAATTAAGGGACCAAATTTATCAACTTATTATACATTAGGGACTTACTAAATAAAAAAAAAAAAAAAAAAAAGGACCAACCACACCAATAATCGAAAGATTGAAGATGAAATCTATCAATTTTCTTTATTATTATTATTATTATTTGATTTGGTAAATAAATTACAATTACTAATTAATTAATGTTTCTAAATTTATATTTTAGTCAATAAATTCTTATGGCAAATTGGTAACATTCATCCCTTAATTTTATAATTCGTGCAACTTAGGTCCCTAATGATTTTTTTAAAAAACTTAAATCCCTTAACTTAATAAATGGTGTATAATAGGTCCTTCCGTCTAATTACTAATAGTCAATCATTAGTCAATGATATTTATTAATTGAAAAAAAAAAAAAGATAAGGGTAAAATTGGTAACTTACAATGTCAACCCTAAATAACCCATTAAACCATTTCCCAAAAAATTTACAGTCTATTTTCCAGAATTTTTCTAAAACTCACTCTCACCATTTACCCGAAATTTTGAGTAAAAATTTGTTCGATTGTCCGTTGATAGAAAGAATTTCTTTCAAAGACTCATTGGAGTAAGTTTTTTTTTTTTTTTTTTTTTTACTATTTACTTTTTATCCACCCAAAGGGGGAAAAAGCGGCAGAACGGAGCAATGCTCTTAAAAATGCTGGCCAGAATTTGGTTGTGGACCTGTAAAGTGGAGTTCCACATCCTGCACAACTGTAGATGCCTTCCTCAAAGAACTTGTCATATTCCCCTGTCCCTGGATACTCTGTGCCTTTTTGCCGGAGAATCCTAAATTGTTCAGGAGAAAGAATTGCACGCATTCATCCTCCGATTTTTGAACAAACCCAGATGCAGCCATGGCCACTACACCACCTCTGATGCCTCTGCAGCTTTGATTAATCAACCCAACAAACCCAGATGACAGAATCCTCCCTTTAACAGGTCTGGACCGCAATAAATACTTGAATTGGATATAACAATTGATAACTTCAAATCACTAACGGCTCCATAACAAAATATAAGCATTGATAACTTCAAACCGAAAATTAACAGAGATATAAAATGAAGCGGGACTCGATGACACCCTGTTGTTAACATTAGAAGTGAAATTGGGAGAAATGGTTTAATGGGTTATTTAGGGTTCACATTGTAAGTTACCAATTTTACCCTTATTTCTTTTTTTTTTTAATTAATAAATATCATTGACTAACGGTTGACCGTTAGTAATTAGATAGAAGGACCTATTATCCACCATTTATTAAGTTAAGGGATTTAAGTTTTTAAAAAAAAATCATTAAGGACCTAAATTGCACGAACTATAAAGTTAAGGGATGAATGTTACCAATTTGTCAATTCTTATTCACTAATATTTCTATAACTATTAATTATCTATTTATGTAAGAGTAGCAATATTTGACCTGACGTGAAATTAGCAGGTTAAGGATAAATAGATTCGGATAAGAGTGGGTCGACCAATTTACTGATAATCGTGTTTAGATTGTAAATGAATTGAATTTGTATATCTAATTGTAATAATAATTAATTTTTTTATTTCAAATTTTTTTATTTATTTTAATTTATTATTAAATAACTTATTATTTTTGTATTATTTTTAAATTTCAATATTTCATACATAATTAAATCAAATCATATTAATATTTTTATAAGCTAAATAGGTAAATAATCGGGTTAGCGAGTTGGTGTCACATAATTGTGTTGGCGAATTGGTGGATTTTAAATTATATACGTGTTATAATTAGATTAGCAGATTGACCCGATTAATTTTCGTGTCATGTTTGAGTTTAAATTTTTTTATGTTATTTTGAGTTCATGTCGAATTCGAATTGACAAATTAAATAAAATTTTAGGGCAAAAAATCCCAGTAATACCTGAACTTTTTCAAAGTTCAGCTTTAGCACTTGAACTTTTTTTATGTCCAACTTTGGCACTCTAACTTTTTTTTTTTTCGTACAGATCTTACCCTTCCGTCAATACTCCTCGTTAACCTTCCGTTATGTCATCCCATGTGCGCCTCACGTGCATTTTTTTAGGGGTATTTTTGTCCTCCAACTTACCCATCGAAAAGGCGCCATTACTTTCGTTTTCCACACTTCAGTTTAATTTTTTTTTTTTTTGAGATTGGAAACGAAATTCATCTTTTCTTCTCATCTACGTTGCAAACCCTGCAAAGATTCAAGATAACAAGATATCCATTTAAATCTGTATGCATTTCCATAGTTTTGCAAACATAGTTCTTGAAATACTATCTTTGTCATTGTATATTTGAAAAATATTGAACATTTGCAGGAGGAAGTCGAAAGATCAAAATAGTGTTCGACTGGAAAATTTGGAAGACGCAGAACAATCATATCGACCATGTCGCCTTATATGGTGAAGTTCTAATTTGCCCTCTTTTAGCTGTTTTTATTTACAATAAAGGCTTGAACTTGTGGAGTTTTTGATGGTTTTTTGTGGAACTTTCGAACATGAGGATTAACTATTACATATTTGAGCATTTGCTAAGGGAGTTGTGCAAGAATCTTGTGAAAATGATGAAAATGATTAACAGTCACTGAGGGTGTTCACTGTTACATATTTGAGCATTTTCTCTAAACTTTGCTTTAATTTTTTGTAAAAAAAAAAATGGTGTATTTTCAGTTTAGAAAAGTTTGGAGTTAACTGGTATATACGGTACTGATGTTTTTTACTTAAGAACCTCTCAAAGGGTTTACCTTGTATATCTAAGTATCAGTTTAATTTGATGCTTTTATTTCATTTTGCATGTGCATTTTAGGTATGTGGAATTGGTTTTTCTTTTTTGCTTGGTTTATGCATATGGATATGTGGGGATTTAAGCATGGTAGTTTTGTTTTTGCTGAATAATTTATCATACAAATGCTGATGATGATCTGTTCACCTTAAAATTGTACTATGGAGGGCAATGTTGGACAGAAAAAGGATATAGACACTATAAAGGGGGTAAATGGAGGTATGTAGATTACTGCGATAAGGATAGGATGAGCCTTTTAGATATCAGTGAAATGTTGGAGAAATTGCATATGTATGAGGTCTCTATGTTGTATTGTTTCTTAGAACCTATTGTGATAATGATATTTTGACAATGTATAATTGGGTGCCCAGGTTTAAGGTTATTGAATTTTATGCTGAGAGAAGAAAAGGAAAGGAAATCATTAAAATCATTAAGGGTTTTCCTGAGTTTCAGAAACCAGAGCCAAAGAAAAGTTCATTCATCATAGAGGAAATTGAGGAGGTTACTGTAAAACAACCACAACCAAGAAAAAAACATGTTAAGAAAGGGAAGGCAAAGGTAATACCTTTGTTGGAATGGTATGGAAACAGTGAAGAAAACTTGGTAATTAATGATGTGTTACTACAAGGTAGTAGTGAGAGTTTGATTTTGAAAAAACAACCAATGATATTAATTCAGCCTCCTGAGAGTTTAAACATTGAGGACACTAAGACTGTGCAAGTTAGTCAGACAGAGGCTATGTCTGTCTAGCCTATTGAGCCTACATTTCAGCATGATACTAATAGATTGAACAATGAACATGAGACTGCATTTGTGGAAGGTGTTGATAGGTTGGTAAGTGAGGAAGTAGGGCAACAAAGTGATGGTTTAACTACTGAGATATTAAAGAACAATGAATATGAGGGAGTTGTGCAAGAATCTGAGGGAGCTGTGCAACAATCTAAGGGAGTTGGGCAACAATCACAGAGCTTGACACAAGACTGTGGGGGAAAAAATAGATACACTTCCTGAAATAGTTGGGGACTTCCATGACATTCCCAACATTGAAAATGCACATAATATGGATGAACAAGAAGTCTTAACACAAGAGAGGGCTAGTAACATGGAAAATGAGGAAACCTTAACTCAAGAACAAGAATTGCTTCATGAAGATCTGCATATGGAAAATGTGGAAGCTGGGGGGGGGGGGGGAGTAGAACCTGAAATGGATGAGGATGAGGGTGATGATTCCTCATATGCAGATTATGAAGTAGAACAAGGACTTGAACATGACGAATACATGGATGATGACCTGTTTGACAAGTACACTAATGAAGCTGAGTTTGGAGAGCCAAGTGCAGATGCAAGGGAAATTGAAAATGGAACTGAAATAGGACAGGGGAGTGCAAAGGGAAGGCAAACTAGAATTGAAATTGAAATAGGATAGAGGAGTGCATAGGGAATGGAAATTGGGAATGAAACTGAACGGGGACAGCCAACTGCACAGGCAACTAAATAGCCAAATGCACAGGCAACTACACAGCCAACTGAGCATGAGTATGAAGATCCAAGGGATTCTATTTTGATAGACCAAGTGGTTGTTAATTTGAGGTGTAGTGGCTTAGGTTCTGATGACGATGAAGAAAATAGGTACTATTTTTTTTATTCCTAGAGAGATATGTTGAATCCAGCATTTGAATTAGGAATGAGATTTGTATATTGAGAGAAGTTTAGGACAACAATAAGAAATTACTGCATCAATGAAGGGAAAACATGTAGGTTTAGGCCAAGTGACCCTAAACGAGTGAGAGCAATTTGCTTAACAAATGATTGTAAATGGTTTATTTTTGTGGCAATAGAATCTGCCATAGATACTACGGATCTTATTTTGAAATCTTTAAATTTGACACATAATAACTACAACCATGTGTGGAAGGACAAACTAATTACTGCAAAATGGGTGGCCTCAAGATATGTAGAAGGGATTAGAGTTAATCCAAAAATCTCTACTGCTTCTATCAGACAGCAAGTTGATGGAGTGAAATTTCAAGAACTGCAGCTTACAATGCTAGGAAAATAGCATTAAGAATGATTGTTGGGATGAAGTGGAGTAGTACAAGTATGTTTGGAATTATAAAGTTGAGTTATTGAGAACTCATCCGAACTCCATAGTTGAAATTGAGTTTGAGAACTTCAAAGAAGAAGGGAGGCAACCTAGATTTCAGAGAATGTATGTATGTCTTGGTCCTTTGAAGGAAGGGTTTCAATCACACTATAGACCTATCATAGGACTAGATGGATGTCATATTAAAAGTGCATATCTAGGACAACTTTTGACAGCAATAGGCATAGATGGGAGCAATGGATGGTGGCCTTTACTCTGGGCAGTAGTGGAAAAAGAGGCAACGAAACAATGAAGATGATTTTTGATACTACTACAGGAAGATCTGCACTTGCCCAATGATGGATACACTTTCACTTTCATATCAGATAGGCAAAAAGTAAAGACACATTTCTCACTCAACTCATTTATTCGTTTTTTTTTTTACTTCACTAATATGTGTACTATATTTTGTAGGGTTTGGATGCTACATTAAGCACAGTTTTACCACACTGTGACCATAGATTCTATGTACAACATATGTACAACAATTTCAATAAAGTGCACAAAGGTAAGGTTTTGAAAGACAAGTAATGGAAGATTGCATGTTCCACTTATTTAGTTTTGTATGAAAAGGCAATGGCTGAGTTGAGGAAGTATGATGAGGGGACATATAGGTGGGTAGCCAATGGACCTAAGCCAAAGTGAAAGCTTATTTTTCCCCTCATGTTAAATGTGATATGTTGTGCAATAATCTATGTGAATCTTTCAATGAACATATTTCAGAGGCTAGAAGTTAGCCAATTCTTGGTCTAATGGAGGATACTATAGAGAGTTGATCATGTGTATAATTGAACGTAGGAGATCTCAAATGCTGCACAACCACAAGGAGGGGTACTATGTCCTGTTATTAAGGGAAAAGTTGAAAGTAATGTGTTGGAATCAAGATCTTGGAGGCCTGTTTGGAATGGACATGATGGATATCAAGTGGACCTAAGGAGCAGCAGTTTGTAGTTGATTTGAAAAAGAATACATGTACTTGTGAGTCATGGACAAGGACAGGAATTCCTTGTGTCCATGCATGTGCTACTCTACACAAAAAAAAAGAGGCTAGATTCACATGATTTTGTTGATGAAATATATAGCACAACTCACTTTTTGCAATTGTATGATCATGTTTTGAGTCCTATAAATGGGAAGGAAATGTGGCCAAGGGGAGGAGTTATCTTGGATCCTCCTAGGGCATACATGCAACCAGGTAGACCCAAAAAGGTTAGAAGAAGACAGCCTGAAGAAGGAAAAGGCCATGGAAGGAGAATCAAGAGGAAGATCATCATAAGGTGTACATAATATGGACAACAAGGTCACAATAGATCCTCTTGCACTGCTACTTCTACTTCATCTCAGAATCCTCCAATAGTAGCATAAAAAATTAGCAAAAAGGTACCTGCAAGAAAGGTTTGAATATAATATATTCTTGTTATATTTCTATATTCTTTACTGTACCCTATTCTAACCTATTCTAACATCATGTCTTGTTTTCTTTTCTATTGCTTTTATACAGAAAGGCAAATAAACTTGTTGTTACGCCCCGAAACCGGAACATGACACGACCGTACTCTCAAGGTTTCTCCTAAAAGCACAAGGTCTCTATCTGAACTCAAAACATAAAGAATATTCTCAAAATAAAAGGAAAAACAACTAAGTCCAAATCCTTTAAAATAAAATCTAAAAGAAATTCTAAGAAAATTCTACAATCTCCTCAAAAGTTAAAATAGAATTAGCGGTACAACTCCAAACTTATTAAAAACTAACAACTCCAAAGGAAAAACAGAAATGGTAATAATAATTATTCAATCTCCAAAGCAAATAAATGACTAAGAATCCAAAATGAATCAGTAGAATCTGCAAAAGAATGGATAAAAAGAGGGAAATGAATGAGTTAGAAGCCCAGTGAATAAACAAAATATTCATATTCCTTATTTTCCAAAATATCAGAAAATTAGTAATGAAAGGAATGATTTCAAAATATCAAAAAGGAATTATTTCGAAATATCAGTCAACTAATCAAACAGACTTCCCTTTTACAAGTTTAACAAATAAACAAATATCACAATGTCAATTTCAAATTTTTTTAAAGTAGGCTCAAGTAAGTGTAAGTACTCGTTGGTTTTACCGAATTTGGCCCTAGTTGTTTATCTTTCCAAGACGGCCAAAACTTATCAAAGTGTGAGCTTTTTCACTATACTCATTGGGTTCAGCAACTTACAAATGTGGAACATGTTCCCCCAACTAATTCCTAACAAACTTGAGCCAAAAACTTAATTTATTATAGGGAAGACTTCAAATAAATTTAACAAGAATCTCAAGAAATTAAATAAGATAAAAACTAAAAATTTAGGCTATATTTGGATAAGCTTTCAACTAAAAAAAATGGCTTATTTGAGACAAACTATCATTTATAATGAATCTTGACTCCCTTTTTTTAAAATTGAATTTTATGTTGGAAAAAGTGAGGGTTAAATATATAGGTTTTATAGGTATAATGATTGTGTGTAAGAGAATGTTTGTTTTGAGAAAAGTGTATGAGAGTGATTTTATTAATAATATATATTTTTTTTAAATTAGGTGGGCCCACAACTTTTATAGATATGTTTTATATGTGTATTTTTGGGAGGACAATTTTTTTTTTTCCAAAAAAACGGTGTCCAAATGTGCTAGTTAATTGAAGACAAATATTATCCACTCAATTTTAATTTAAAACCTATCCAAATACAGTCTTAAAGGTTTTCAAGAAATTAATTGTTGAAGAAAATAATAAAAAAATAAAATCTTTAATAAAAATAATAATAATGAATCCATTATTTTCTTCATTTGTAGAAAGGAAAAGAAAAGAAATAAGAATAAAAACAGTTACTGTACGAAAACAAAAGGAAAGAAAAGGTAATTTGTATATATATATGTATAAAACTTAATATATAAAAAGAAAACAAAAGGGTGAAGATAATGATAATAATAATAATAATTTAAAGAAAAAGACAGAATCTGAGCATATGTCAGAAAATAGGTACACATATACAAATATATACACGCGTAAGTCTCACCTATATGTGTATATATATATAACAGGTGAATAAAGGGCAGAAAAAGTGATCTTTTTTTGAAATCAGAGAGGGGTAACTAATCATATACAAATATATATATATAGAAATCTCTCTTTCTTTCTTTTTTTAGCGAAATCCAAGAAAAAATGGTCGTTCGAAATCGAATACAAATTAAAGAATATATAAAATACGAATTCAACACAAACTTAAAAAATTTATTAAAGAAATAGAATTTATTCACATTTGAAATTCCCAAATCAAAAATTTAGAATCTTTACTCAATCACCAAGTTTCAACTTAGACATTATAAAATAGGTTTAAGCTCTACCTACAAATCTAAAATATTAGTTCAAGCCTAAAGAGATTGAGGAATTCAATTACCTTACTAACGATCGTCGATTGGGTTCTCCCCGTCTGTTCTTGATGATTGGTCGCCTCTTAGAAAAAGATGTAGCGTAAGCCCTCTCTGAATTTTTAGAAAACCCCGATAACGATATAACTAAATCCTAATTAATATACGTTAATTAAAGATATTAAAAAGAAATATCTGTCACCTAAAAAAATGTGATTTTCTAAATTTGCCCCTTACTAAAAGGGGTTGGGTATTACACTTGTGTACACTTGTGCACTGTAGTATTGGATCCAACTTGTGGGCAAGAATTTGATGTTCAAACTTCTGGGCAAGGAAATAATATGGAGCAACAACATAGAGCAGGACACCTTGAAAATCAGCAGGAAGAAGATGTCAGTACAGAGGAGATTTTGAGGAGATCAACTAACCTATTGGAGCAAAGCAGAAAATTGAGGGTAGAAGGAAGTGTTAATTTGAATGCAACTGCCTCAGTTGAAAACCTATCTGAACAAGTAAATGAGGAAACCATTGAGGAGGTTACAGTCCAAGAAAAGCCCTCAAGGGGTAGGGGTAGAGGGAAGAGGGGAAAAGGAAGGGCAACAAAGTCTTATGAGGCATTTGGAAAAGCTTGGTTAGGTCAAGAAGGGCCCAAAAATAAATATTCTTACCTAAGGCATTGACCAAAAAAATGAACAACATTGTTTATATATCCCATTAGCCTTTGTCCTTTTGTATTAGTTGGCATTAGAACATTAAAACTTCATTAGTTGGGCACATGTTTATATGGTTCTTTGAGACTGGTATGCATATGGATATTGTAATTTGGCAACGTTGACTAATTTGTTGTGTTTTATGCTAGTTGGCCACACTACTTTTGAGTGAATATTTTGACAGTGCTTATATTTGACAGTAATGCAAATTCAGCTTTTGTAGTGCTTATATTGTTCTTATTTCTTTGATAGAATGTAAATCCAACTTCACAGCTTTTACATTGCTGTTATATTTCTTTGTTTTGGTTAGTAAAAGCTACCTCTTTTGGTTGAGTATTGACAGGTTTTAGAATGAAATCACAATACAATGCAATTTATTCCATTAAAATGCTGCTCAACAAGAACAAATTACTAAATACTGTTGCATATTTTCATTCATTATAGTAATAATCTCATTACGACCATCACAACAACTACTCATCTATGCATTATTCCCTTTCATAGGGATTTAATTTCAACATTTTGTCTGTGTATCTGTTACTATCTGGATATGACATTACAAAGAAAGTACAACAAACCCAAGAAAGAATACATGACATTAAGAGAACCCTACACCAACACTTAATTGAAGCTTTTTCATGGCTTAATTGTTGGATTCTTCTAGCTGATATTTGATTTTTCTCTTCTGATTTTTTTAGTTCACAGGCAACAGTCTCAACATCTTCTTCCATAGTTCGAATCCATTTGAATAGTCCAGGAATTACTTTGGTAGATCTACTGCAAATTTTAGGATCTATCCACTCAAAAAAATCACATTTTTTTCCTTCAACCTTCAACAAATATTGGAAAATAAAATGGGTTACTCACAAAACATTCTTGCATGACTTAGGAAAAAGAAAATTAAAAAACTCACCTACATTTTACATGTTGCGAACCTTTGAGAAGGGTTCTTATCAGTCTATGACGTCTTCACTTAGCAAATCCTACCACAGAAACATTTTGGTAATAGTGAAGCTCTACTACTTCGCATTTTCGTCGATGTCACTACAAAAAAAAAGAGGTTTTTTTTATGACGGGACTATATACGACGGCCGTTAAACCCTTGTTTATAATGAACTTTATACGACCGTTAGACCGTTAGAGTGGACCGTCGTATATAGTAGGAGTATATATGACGGTCCTTGAACCCTCATTTATGATACACTTTATACAACGGTTCGAATGGACCATCGTATATAGTTGGAGTTTATACGATGGCTAGAATATACTGTCGTATATAATTGAATTTTATACGACGGTCGTTCAACACTCATTTATAAATTATTTTAAATGTCGGTCCTAATGGACCGTCGTATATACATTTAATATAAATAATTATTTTTTTGAATTATTTTAATATATTAATATATTATTAATAAATATATAATTTTATATATTTAAAAATATAACATATAAAATTATTAAATTTTAAAGTTAATTTTTTTT
>JAXGGT010018072.1:0-17020 GCA_035583425.1 Marsdenia floribunda
TTTTTTTTTAATAACAAAATTTATTTTCAATTTACCAAAAAAAAAAAAAAAAAAAAAAAAAAAAACCCTTCTAATTTTCTAAATATTAAATTGAAGGGAAAATGTTTTTGAGTAACACATTAAATTTTTTAGTTTTTACTTTTGACTTCTGCGTCAATGAAACTTCTGGCTGAGCAGAGAGAAAACTCGAGGGGCTGCTGAGGGTAAGACGAGAGGAAATGAAACCCTAGTTTTATGAATTTACTTTTTTGCCCCAGTCCATTATATTATACAGCTTTAAACTATGAATAATGGTGACCGGCAACGTGATGCGGAACACTTGTTTATCTATTTGTAAATTTACCGAAATGTCCTTTATGAAAAATTAGTTTATATATAAGACCGGGCTGTATTAAACATCAGCTTAATCCATTAAAAATAATAACAAGAAGAATATTTTATGGGCTAACAGAATGTGTTTCTTTCTGGCCCAATTATTACCATTAGATAAAATAATGATAATAAACAATTATGAAGATAATTATGGGCTGTTGGAATAGGCTCTATTTGGCCCACTTATTACCATTCACAAACCCTCTGCATCATTAATAAAATATAAAATTTATTCGTCTTTTATAGTAAAATATTAAAATATAATTTTAACTTCACATTATTATAAATATTAATTACATAAATATCAATAAATAAATAAATGTTATTTAATTTTTTAATGTAATAAATAATATATATATATATATATATTCAGTGTTACAAATAAAAAAAAAATTAATAACAATAATTTTAAAATTTTAAATATAAATAAAAAAGTGCCGTTAAATATTAATTTAATTTAATAAAATGACAAATACTAAAACTTTATAATCTCCATAACAAGTTTAAATATATATTATATATCAACAATATTTTCTTTTTCAAATCTAAAGTTGTATTTGGATTACCATTATATTTAAAAACATGGCTTATTCGAGACAAACTTTCATTCAAAATAAATGTTGTCTGTAATTTTTTTAAAATGAATTTTATGTTGGAAAAAGTGAGACTTAAATATATAAATTTTATAGGTTATAATGGTTATGTGTGTAAGAGAATATTTGTTTGGAAAAATGTGTGTAATATTATTTTATTAATAATATATAATTTTTAAATAAGTTGGGATCCACAAATTTTATATGTGTGTTTTTGGGGGGGACAAATTTTAATTGAAAAAGAATGTTGTCCAAATGTGCTAATTATTGAAAGACAAAAATTTTTCACTCAACTCTAATACAGTGGAAAACCAAATACAACCTAAGACACAGAAAGCCCATTTCATAATGAGCAACCTTTTTAATAAGGAAAAAAAAAAAAAAAGGGAAGAAAATTAGCTATTTACAAAGAAGTTTTTATTACTATATAAATTTATAATAACATAACAACGTTTAGAAATTTGGTGGTTTTATTTCCGTTTTAGATAAACGAGTTTTTATTTTTATTTCGTTTGATAATTGTATCTATTTTATTTTTAATTGAATAAAGTTTTATTTTTATCTAAATTTTGAAAATTTTTTATTATTTAAGTTCAAAGTTAAAATGGTGTAAGTTCTATAATGAATATTTTTTATCATTTACATTATTGTTTCTTTTAATTTTTTAATAATTAATAAAAATAGTATTTTTTTAATATCAATAAATTTATTTGTCGTAAAACAGTAAACATACGAATAATAATAAAAAAAAAAAGGTTAGGCGAAAATTCAATATTAGGTTACGATCCATTTGAATAGTAAAATAATTTTATATGTACAAATTCAATTTATTTATATTTGATAATTTATGAGCTCCATTTAAATAGACAAACATTTGATTTTGCCTATATTCATTTAATACTTTTTAGAAAAAAGCCCCCCCCCCCCTCCAAAAAAAAAATAGTGATAACATCACTCAATAGCCCTTTTTATTCGATCAATTTAAATATTTATTTATAAAAAATAAGAATAAACAAATTTATTAAAAAATTTTAAAAAGTAAATCATTTAAATTTTTAAATCTAATTAATTTAATTCTCTTTATGCATCTTTATCTGATTTTTTAGATAAAAAATTTTAAATTCAACTTACAATTAAAAACGATCTTGTGTCGTATTTTAATTGTATTATAATTTTATTTCGTAGATCCTTTCTAACTTAATAGATAATGATATTAGATTTTAAAAAAAAAAAAAAAAAAGGAGAGAGAGTAGGTGAAAAGGGAGAATTAGATGGAGCAGTAAGCAGACCCACTATACTAGTAGAAGTATATTCACAAATGAATAAGAAATTGAGAGGACACTTGTTATTGTCAAAATATATGTTCCTTCTTTTGCATATACAACTCTCTAGCTATTCGCTAGACTTCCACAATTCTAACACCTTTTATGTATAGTTTCCTTATCCAAGTCACCGAGAAATCTTCGGAGCGCACAACAAATTCCAAATTTTTACTTTGTTGTTGTGATTCTTCCATAAATTTTCCAATAGAGATTTCAATCCATGTATCTCTTGGATGGTTACCCAAAATCTTTGTAGGTTGTAATTTGCTTCCCTCAGATAGCTTCAGTTCTATTCAATTGGATCTTCCAACTCATCATCATCCAATAACATTATAATCAGCATCACCTCATATTCAATTCCTATTCGAATCTTTTCTATCTTAAACTTTCCCACAATCTCATTTCCCCTCTCACCCAAAGCATTTGATACAACACCAACAAAGCTTTCACTACACAACATTGAAATTCATTAATGTGTTAAGATACTATATATAATGCAACAAACTCACACACACACACACACACACACATATATATATATATATATATCACATTTACCTTGAATCCGATCTAAAAAAATGCAAGGTCGTATTAGAACTGAAAGAAATGTCTTTTTGAGATATGATGAAGCAATTATTCTCCGAATGGATTTCACGAGAAAACATCTGAAATCAATTTGAGATTAGTAACATATAGATGAATAATTATTTAATCACACTTCATAAGTATATCAAAATTTTCCAATCATATATAAATATTACAATCATGTAAATAATATATATATATATATATATAACTCATTATTTTTCGCAATTTTATACTTACTATTTTACAATCAATACTCATCAAATTTTCAATAAAAGAACAAACAAATGAAGAATATTAATTTTTTTTTTTTTTTTTTGTTGTTATTAAAACACATTGTAAGTGTAACAAATTAATTTTTAACAAAAAAAAAAATTATTGTTATTAATTTTACAATCAATAAATTTTACGATCAATACTCATCAATTTCTCAATAAAAAAAAAAAAAAAAAAAAACAAATGAACAACATTAAATTTTTTTGTTATTAAAAACATAGTAAGTGTAACAAATAAAGGAGAAAACAATAATATATATATATATATGTAGAAGTATTTGAAAATCATAAAGAGACAATATGTGAAATAAATAAATTATTTATAATAATGCAATGAATATTATATTAAATAGAAAATTAAGAATGTAAAATAAAGCTATGCAATTAATCATGCGTACCTCTTTGTCGGAGAAAAAATTGGCAACCGATTCAGCACTTAGAAATCCACTTACTCTTTTTAATTTGGGCAAATGGAGGGATCCAAGGGAAAATTTCTCCAACATGGGACAATCTTCAATTTCGATTTTTTGAAGCAACGGAAATTCCAGACTGTGTTTCAATTGAAAAATTGATTCATACAATTTGGGCAGTCTAATTAGTCTAAATTTCTTTAATGGAACCTTTTGTATAAACTCTTCCTCCGTGTTTGTGATGCTCTGTCCTTCTTCTTTCATAATCATATGTTTCAACTCCTCACAATCTCTTAGATTCAATTCTTTCAAGACTGTAAGAGATTTAAAGAAAAGTGGAGAACATACTCGTGATATGTTGAGGCTCCTCAGAGTTAACTCTTTCAACTTGGGACATTGAACCTATAATGATAGAATGAGTAATCATTAGTTTACTATTTTTCTATTATTATTATTATTTGAGAAATATTGGTGAATATAGTTCTAAATAAATTTAATTTTAATAAAATAATTTAATTTTAATTTGTTAAGTTTCAAGTATTTTTTTTATTACGAATAATTTTTTTTAAAAAAAAAAAAAAACAAAGGTTAGTATAATTTTATTACTTCAGTTGTAAAGGAAATATATATATATATATACATTAATTTTTTAAAATTTTAAATAAGAACATCATTATAGCATGTAAAGAATTTTATTTATTGAAATAAATATAAAATAAAAATATTTGAGGAAAACAATACTAAATTTATATATATAAAAAATTATATATGATGTAACTTTTTTTTTTAAATGATAATAATATATTTTGATATAAAAAGTATAATTTAACCAGTTTAATTTTTAAATAATACACAAATCCCTAACCTTTATGGAAAAAAATTAATTGTGTGTAAATATTAATGGTTTTTTTTTTTTAAAAAAAAAAATTAAATACACACATAAATTTAGTAAAGTAACATTATTTCTTAATAAAATATAAAATTAAACATTTTAATTAAAAAAATATTGCTAATCTCATATGCAATATATATATATATACACATATTATATAATAACTAAAAAAATGATACTAATTATATTTAAATATAAAAATTAACAAAGAAGAGAGTTTAAAAGGTTTATAGATTTTTGTTTAGGCTTAGGATTTTACTATATATATATTTTTTTTTTTAAAAATAATGACTCTAAAGACAACAACATTTAAATATAAAAGTTTTATAGTCTATTTTTTAAGTAAAATAATATAATTAATTACTTGTATGAAAATTAGAGATAAATTTTTACAATACAACCACTTCAAGCTTTTATTCAAAATATGATGTCAAGGAAAAATGTAGTAGCTAAGTGTTTATGATTTGATTTTAGGGTATTTGGGTTTAACGTTATAGTTTTAGGATTTAAAATTTAAGAGTTTTTTTTTTCTTTTTTTTTTTTTAATGTTCTTTATAAAATAAATTAATAATAGCTATCTGCTATATAAACCAGTATTATCTTTCTCAACAAAAATATTTTAATTTTGTATTTATTTTAATAAATAAAATTTCTTACTAACTATAATGTAAAAAGAAACTACGTTTCTATTTAAATTTTTTATGATTAATATATATATATTTTTTTTATAATTGAAATAATATAAATATATTAAATCTATATGTATATATATATCACTCATTTAAAAAGCTTGACAATTTTAATTCTAAATACAAATAAAAGTAGAGAGAAAAGGAATACCTGTTTGTCGAGGAAAGGTCTTGAATTTAAGATATGTTCAGGATGCACTTCAACAAAGTTCAACAACAGGGGACATTGTTCAACATATAACCATTTCAATGAAGGCAATTTTATGGCATTGTAGCAAAAAGTACGAATGTTTGGCAAGTTTTTGAGCACTAATTTTATGAGATTTGGGAACATAATTGCTCCTCCAACATTTTCCTCCTCATCCTTTCCAATAACTTGTTCCAACATTGAGCAGTCATTCACCTCTAACTCCTCGAGATTTGAAAGCCCACTAATAATAAACGACAAAGAAAACATGCATTTGAAATTCTCAATGTTTTCCACTTGCAAATATTTAAGCCTACAAAAGTTGGAGCTGATCCATGCAACCTAAACACCATGAACAAATACAATTACAATTATGTAATTATTCTCAAATATTTATCAATAAATTTCATTAACTCTTTAATCATTTCCTTGTCATGACAAAATAATTCTTTGAAAAAAAGGAATACCTTATTGTTATATTAATTTCTTATGAGATAAAATTAAAAAGAGTTTAAAAATTCCTCTTTATTGGATCATTCAAGTAAAAAGAAGAACAAAGGGAGAAATAAAAAAATTAGAAACCAAAGCATAATAATTTCAAAAGAAAAGAGATTTTTTTTTTTTAAAAAAAATAATAATAAAAATGAATAGATAGATTAAAGCAAGATATAGAAACTTACTTTTGGGATGAGATACTTTTGATGAACCTCGTTGTTGTCACCTTCCGTCATCTTCATTCTCGGCAAATTACAAAGAATTAACATATGCAATTCAGGGAGTTCAATTCTGTCAATCTCGTTACAAAGACGATAGAAGCTATCTAAATTGAAAAATCTTATGGTGCTTAATTTAGGTAATTTTATCTCATTAATCCCCACCAATTCTCCATCTTCTCCCTTGAAAATCTCTTTAATGGTTCGACAATTACCTACTTCAAGGTTCCGAAGTTGCACCAAGCTTTGAGCAACAGATAATGAAAATAGGTAAGATAAATTGGCACATCCATCTATGTCGACATCTTTAAGGTTTTCTAAGTAAAGCTGCTCTTTGACTGAGAATTTCCACAAGCACACCAGCCCAGACAAATTAATAAGATATATACGTTTTAGTGCCATAAAAGATCCAATTGGTGGTGAAACTTGAACAATCTGTTGCAAACTGCCAGAATCTTTAACGCACAAGGACTTTAACACAGGAAAGATTGCACTATTTTGTTGGCCCTCAACAAGATATTGGATATCAGTGAAGTTAGAAAGTACTAATTTTTTCAAGCAACTTAGATTCCACGAATTTTCGGATAACTCTTTCACAAATTTCATGCAATTAGAACCATTAAGATATACATATTCAGCATCACTTGCCATGTCGCAAATCCAGTCCCCCAAGGGATTTACTACATCTTCTCCCAGTAAAATGGCTTTCTGGATTTTTCTTAACTGTACAACGTTAAAATTGATGTATGATATTCTTATACAATATTTCTTAAGCTTTTGCACCCAGAGAGGCTTTTGACTTGGAACAACACTTGAATTCCTTATTTCTATTTTTAAAGTGGTTAACTTTTTCAAGTTATTCAACTCAGAAAGGCATGCAACATCTTCTTCTTCGCCTTCGGCCACCCAATTATCAAAACATTCGAAAATCACTAATTCTTCCAGTCTAGCAAGTCCTGATATAACACCAAATGCAATTCTTCTTAGCCTTCTACATTTACAAATATTCATTTGCTTCAGTTTTTTTAGGCCCCCAATCTCCTTTGGCAGCTCCCCAATCTCACACTCTATCAAAGTGAGCATTTCTAGATTGATTAGCTTCCCAAGCACTAAAACAGTTTCAAAAATCTTACATTCTGCGAGGTGCAAAGTACGAAGATTATTTAGTTGAACCATTGATGGAGGGAGCAATCCAATGTCACTAGCTTCTAAAACTTTAAGTCCACCCATTCCACTAAAAAAGTTCTCTGGTAACTCCACTCTATCAATAGCCAAACACAGGAATTCAAGTTTAGGGAAAACTATTGATTCTGGAAAAATAATTCTCCCGTGGGAGAATAGCAGTGAAATACAAGTGTAATTATCGTCCTCCATCATTGGCCATTCATTCACCCCATGTTTTATCAAGAACACATGCTTCTCTATCCCCTTAGATGCAATCCATATGCCTACATCACGAATAACGTCATGCATTCTCACATTAAAATTGTAACTTTTCTCATATCCCTTTGTAAGCAAGGAACGAGAGAGAAGAATATTTAACACAGTTTCTACTTTGTTTCTAGCTTCTGTCAAATTCTCCAAGTCCTTGAAAATTCTTAGCCCCATTACACATCTAAGTAACTCCTCAGTGGAAATGAAATGATCTTCTGGAAACAAACAACAAAGTAGAAAGAGATCCTTTTGTTCTTTACCTTCCAATGCGTTGATGCTAAACATAAGAGATCCATAAACTTCCTTCGCAACGCCTGGGATATTGTCTGGTGAATGTTTCTCTAATTCTAGAATTGCATTAGTCCAAAAGGATATGCTTTTGCCTTTCAGTGCACAAGCAACAATCTTCAAGGCAAGAGGCAACCTCATGCATTCCCTTTCAACTTTCTTTGCAATTTGAACCCGCTCATCATGGGAATCATCATTTGCGTCAATGCCAGCGTTGTCTTTGAAAAATCTCCAGGACTCTTCTTCGGTTAAGATTTCCAATTTGAAGATGTTTTGGACAGGAACGCCACTAGAAGTCAAATCATCCTGATTTCGAGATGTTAGGATGAGTTTGCAACCATCATGTGTGCTTTGAGAAGGGATTCCAAACTCTTCCAAGTCGAACCTTTGCCAAAGGTCATCTAAAATTATGAGGATGCCCTTTTCGGCCATAAGTCTCTGATGAAGTTTCTTTTGTTGAGATATATCTCCTTCACTGAATATCAAACCTAATTCCATTGCAATCTGGCTTTGAATCTTTGGTATGTCTGGCTGTTGAGAGACAACTACCATGACAACACGCTCAAATAACTTCTCATCTCGCACCCTTTTCTCAATTTTCTTTGCCATTACAGTTTTGCCTGTACAAATAACAATAAATAAATAAATAAATCTTAAGATTACAACAAGAAATTAAAAATGAAATACAGAAAACGTGTCATACGTAACATTAGATAGAGTCTTAATTACCTACTCCTCCGATACCCCATATCCCAATCGAATATACACTCGGATCCTTCAAAGCATCCACGATTTTGTCCTCAACGGAATCACGAGATTTGAACCCAACAATAGATGTAGTGGGAACAGGAGGAATGTCTGCAGGTATTCTGGAGGTGGAAATAATAGGAAATTCTTCTTTTCGGAGTTGAATAGAGTCATTAGTTGTCTTGAAGGCTTTTCTGCTCAAGGAATAGTGCAGCAGGGGAATCCATTTGCACAAGCAGCTTCTTTTAACTTCTTCTGCATCACCCCGAATCTTGTCGCTCTTTGTTTTCAATTCCTCCACATCTTTCAGCCAAGATTCAACCTTAGGAATTATGTCTCGAGAATCAGCCCTATCTGCAACAACACGTTGTTGCAAACTCTTATGTTCGTTATTGAGCTTCACAACTTCATCAGCAAGGGTTTGAACATTGCAGGAATAGCAACAGAGATAGCTCACTTGTTTCCTGATTGCACCGATCGAGAACTCCACGAGTTTTTCCCCGAGTTTGCCAAGAACTGCACCGGTACAAGGGTCAGCCATTCTTCCCTTAGAAATGAAAAATGAGTTGTGAGGGAGGAGTAAGTAAACTGTTAGCTGCTTAAATGACACAAACAAAAGGTGAGGAGTGTTTGTCTGATGCAACAATAAATGTCTAATACAAAGAAAGAATAGTTGGATAAAAGAGAAGTCTTTGATAAGTCAACTGGCGGCAAGAGATGTGGGAGACAAGTCATCTTTTGCTTTTTGAAACGGACAAATAATTAATTCTGATAAGGAAAAAGATGCTACAGCTGTAGTAAATTGTCCACCTAATCTATTCTGTACTTTTGTTTTTTTGGTAATTTAATTTAATCTATTCTGTACTTAATGCCCCCAACTTATTGTAACTTTGCTTTTCCTTTTGGCTTATTCTATTATTATTTTTCTTTCTATTTTTTTATTTATTTAATCCTATTATAAAAATATTTAATTTTTTCTTTAATATTCTTACATTGAATGTGCATTTGAACTGATTTTTTTATTAGAAAAAATAGTAATATCTTTTATTTTAAATTTTGTATTTATTAGGACAATATTAGCTCAAATTAAAAAAAAAAAAAATATATATATATATATATATATATCCTTTACTGCAGATTCAGGCATTCTTTTCTTAGAAATGAATTGAGTTGAGAGAGAGAGAGCGGAAGGAATCAGTCTTAAAGTGTTGCTGCTTCAACGACACACACAAAGGACAAAGGATAATTAAGGAGTCTTTCTTCCCTAATTAATGGCTCTCGGGGATTGTCCATCAACTGGCCAACAACTTATTATGCTTTTCTTTATTGTTTCTTTTGCATTATTGTTATTATTACATTTTTTTTTTTTAAATTAGTTATTTTAGTTTATATATTAATTTCTTTCAGACAAAAAGATTCATATTTTTTATTTTTAAATAAATAAATTTTTTTTTGTTCTTTATCCTTTAATTTTTTGATAAACGAATTTTTTTTTTTTTTTTAAATTTCGACAAACGAGTCTTTTTGGCTAATTTTTATAAAAAAAAAATACAATAAAAGAAGAAAGAAATTATGAGAAATTTAAAAATAAAGTAAAATAGAATAATAATAAATGATGTAAAAATTAACACATTTTTTCAAATAAAATTGGTTAAAATGATTCTTTTGTTCAAATAAGAAAAAGAATATGGATTCGTTTATTCAAAAATTAAAAAAAAAAACAATGACCTCTTTGTTCAAACGAAAAAAAAATTAGAAATTCATTTATCAAAAAATAAAAAATATGAATCTTTTTTGTTCAAATGAAAATAGTATGGAGACTAAAATCACCAATTTTCCTTCTTTTTTTTTTTTCTTTTTAATTCGATGTTCTTGTCCCATGTAGTATTATTTTGATACTTTATTAAATGTTACTCTCCCTTATTTTCCCCTTAATTTTTCATTTAGAATATTATTATAATAATATTTATTGTTATTTTTTAATATTATGTAATTAAATTAAATTTTATCAAAAAGAGTAATATATACTTTTTTTTTAATTCTAAAATTTGTATTTTTTTTGGAGAGTATATAAATATACATGATATCAAATTTTCTAAATGTTTAAGATATTATTTAATGTATCAATTAAATTAAAATATATGTTAGTTTAACTTTTTTAAAAATAAAAATTATTAAAATACTTTTAGATTGATAAAAAAAATATTTTTTTATGTCTTTATAATTTTTTTTGTTAATGTATTTATAATTTTTATTTAAAAAGAATAAATATTGATTTAATAAAACTTAACAATGTTAGTCTTTTCAAAATTAATTAAATTGATATATATTTTAATTTAATTAATGTCTTACATAATGTGTTAAACATGTCCCTCACCTATATATATATATGTATGTATAATTTATCATAAACTCTTCTTATATAATCTTCAATATTTTTTTAATAAAAAGAAATGCAAAGCATATATTAAGACAGGGAATCAGCAGAAACTGCCGAAAGTACATCAGCAGCGTATCCAGAAAACGATTCCTGAAAGCTCTTCTTTTAATGACAAAAATTTATCTAAATAACAATATCACTATGGTATGGTTTGGGGGTGACAAGGGGCTAGCGCCTCTGGCCGCCAGGGTTCGAATCTCGCGTGGGCCAAATTTTTACTTATTTGTGGAGGTTTGTCCTGGAGTTCAGGCTCTACTTGGTTCTCTCCCCCGGATCCTCTGCCCTCGGGTGCACATCCTTCGATTTGCCTCCTCTCTGACTAAGCGGCCTCTGGTCAGGGGGGCGAGGTTTATTCGTCGGTAGTCGGGACTCCGCCCTTTGGGGTGGTTGGGTTTCCGCCGACGGGGTTCCCTCGTTAATCCAAACAATATCACTATTACTTTTTAAGAAAAAAAATATTTTCCTATATGTGTATATATATATATATATATATATATTATTTTTTAATTTTAAAAATTTTTGAAAAAGTAATTAATGACAAAAATTAGATGTAAATTTAAATATTAAATATTGTTTTTCTTTTTAAAAGTAAAAAATTGCTTTGATTTGTTTTTTTTTAATGCTCTAATTCTTCTTCCGTTTTTTGTAATTTTGTATTCATTACATATTTAATTTTTATTTTTTTAAAGTAAATTTTATTTATTTATTTATTATTTTAAATAAAAAAATATATAAACATACAATAATTGGAAAATTTACCAATTTAGTCCTATAACTATTTATGTTTCTTTACCAAGGTCTTATAACTTTTTCTTACTTTAATTAGTCCCGTAACAATTTTCGTTTACTAAAATTAGTCCTTCCGGCCAAATATTTTTCCGTTGCTTTGGTGCCCAACCAACTTGGACAAAAATTAAGGGGTATTTTCGATAGTTTCAATTCTGTAAACGTGAGAAATGAAATGGAGGGAAATTTTTCACTCTTCCAGTTGTAGAGCTTCTTCTTTGAGTAAAAAATAAAAATTTCGATTGCACATTTGGGCAAATTTTTGACTGCAAAATAATTTTGCCCAAATTTACAGTCAAAAATTTGCCCAAATTTACAGTTGAAATTTTGATTTTTCACTCAAAGAAAAAGCTCTACAACTGGAGGAGTGAAAAATTTTCCTCAATTTCATTTTTCATATTTTTCAGAAGTGAAACTACCAAAAATGCCCCTCAATTTTTGTCCACGTCAGCTGAGCACAGAAAATTTTGAAAAAATTTGGCCTGAAGGTCTAATTTTAGTAAAAGAAAGGACTAATTAAAGTAAGAAAAAAGTTATAGAACCTTGTCAGAGAAACAAAAATAGTTACAAGACTAAACTGATAAATTTTCCTGCAATAATTTAAAAGAACTGAGAAATTGCAAAGAAAGAACCATAAGAATTATTAACTACCATGCTTGAGTGGGGCAGAGCGGACGTGGATGTCCATGAACAAAGTGGGATTTTTTTTTTTTTTTTTTGTCTAGTTAAATGGCTAGCTATGAGATGTGTTCTATTTTTATGGGTAGGATTCGAACTCCCAACTTTATGGTTAAGGGACAAGATGAACAACCACCACGTCACACCTCATAGTTAATAAAGTAGGGTTTTTAATTTTTACTGTGTCTACATTCATTTATTATTTTTAATCTTCTTTTAACCTTAAAAGTCCTCAAAATTCAAAAAAAAATAAAAATTCTTTACATATATATATATATATATTAATTAACTATAAATTTATATTGTTTAAATACTATTTTTAAAATATATTTTTACAGGTTAATAAAAAGTAAATTGGCATAAATAGTAACTAAACTATCACCGTGACATTGGTAAATTGTGTGGAATTGGTCATTCTGTTAAAAATTTTTATTATCCTACCATTAATTTAACAAAAAAAAAATTGTCCAAAGGTATTTTAATCATTTTACAATAACAAAACACAGGAAAAAAAAACTAACATTATACATATGTATGTATGTACGACGAAGAAAATGGCGGAAAGCGAAAATCACCTGCAGGAACAGACACTTGAATTCCTAAACCCAAAAACAATCGAATTTCAAATTCTTAGAACTACAGACACTTGAATCCACGTTAGTTGTAAATATAGAATTTCCATTCAACTCAAAAAAGTTATCATTGGTGCAAATATTTCCAACAGCTATCATAAAAGAAGGAAAATCCAGAAAATAGAATTACCTCAAGGCCGGTCATGAAGAAAAGTAATTTTGTCTCATTTTTCTTGATTTATAAGTAGTTATTAAGTTTTTAAATTTAGAAAAATTTGTGCTGAAGTGTCTTTGATTGCTTTCCTATCTGTTTTCAGATTATTAAAAAAAATAAACAATTCTTTTGCCTTCCCATGAAACTTTTGTTCACTGATGCTATGTCGGTGATAGTGGTGACTTGTAAAGAAGCCTATTTGAACTCTTTTAGTCCAGAAGGCAATTTCTACCATAATGTGCTTTGTCTATGGCTCAAGTTTGCTTCCTTTCTTATTATTCTTGACAGATTATATACATATCCATTGATTTCTTTTAATTGGTACAAACTGGAGATAAGTAAATAGGAAGGACTCTTTCTCTCAAAATTTTTGTCTACATACAAATTAATATTTAATCTGCACTAAACTAAACTATATAGAAAATAAATGAATCCTTAACTGTGACTCTAAAATTCTTTTAGCGTTAAGAAATAGGATATTGGAGATAACAAAATTAAGTAGATCAGCTCTTCATAGAAAATCTTGGGATTGTGGTCTCGTTTAACCATCTACTGATTATGGTTTAGTAAATGGATTTCGTTTTCATTATAATCCCTGTCGAGGATTCTATTTGGAGAATCCTTGATTTTAATTATTCCTATTTAAAGAAGAAGTTGGCTTCAATGTTATATAAGAGCTAATTAATGTCAGTGGGGTTAAGTAGAATAGGGGTTGCATGGCAAAATTTGTAAAGGTGGGGCAGATTGGTGTTGGTCTTCATTCATTATTTGTAGGAGACATATCAGGTATAGGAGGGTCATCTCATCATCACAATTATTAAAGAGCTAATGTCTATGGACTATATTGAGCAAAATTACTACGATGATTTTTTTTTTTTTTTTTTTTTTTTTTAAAATTTTTAAAATAAAATTTATTAAAAGTAATATTTTGATTTGTCTTGATTTTAATTTTTTGCCCTTGTTAACATAGCTTTTTTTTATTTTATTTTATTTTATTTTTTTATTCTGATGGTTATGACTTGCCAATATGTCTATTAAAACTCTCTAAATCCAGTGAGCAATTTCCTCTATAATATACTTTGTCCATGGCTTAAGTTTGCTTCTTTTCTTATTATTCTTGACAGATTATACATTTACGGATCAGAGTTTGAGATTTAGAACAGAAAAAATTAATCATCACATTTATTTATTGCATAAAAGTTCCAACACAAGGTGTTCCTTGTATAGTCACATTATTAAATAGATATATTATTTATCTCCAATAAATTATTTTTTAAAAAATATAATTGTAATCGAAATACATCCTAATACCAAAAGAAACGATTAATTCCATAAAACAAAAGTCTTTGCTTAGTCAACTCCAAGGGATGTGGAAATTGCGGGAGACAATGACAAGCCATCTTTCTTGACTCCCTCTCTTACAAATAATTAATTATGTCGAGAATAAAATTACAGTTTTCAAAATTAAGGTATCATATAATCATTTTTTTTTTTTTTTTGTTTTTTGTTTTTTGTTCACTTAACAAACGGTATTATCACCATCAAATTTAAAAAAAAAAAAAAAAACAATCGGTATTATAAATATTAATTAGATATTATTAATATTAATAATAATAATAACTAGATATATATATTTTTTTAACTTCTTAAATATTAATTAGATAATATTTTTTAAAAAAAATATTAATAATAAATCATCATTATATTATTCTTCTATCTATTTAGAAAATGTCTTAGGAGATCCCGTGTCGTATTATAGGAAGAGAAAAATAATAAAAATAAATTAAATAATTAAATTGTTGCATTTAATTATATCTTATTTTATTAAATTAAAAAAATTCCTTTATCCACATGTGCATGATGGTCAATTTTTTTTTCTTCGAAGTAGATCAAATTATTTATTTTTAGCTCTTTTAATCCTTGAATTATTTACTTTTTTTTTTTTTTTTTTGGTCTTTTAGTAGGTTTTTTAAATAAGTTTATCTATTAATTTCAACATTCTTTTTACTAATTAATTAATTAATTATAACTTTAGACAATTCTTTAAAAAATATATATATTCAAGATATATAAATAAGCAATTAAAACCCCAAAATGTCAACATATATATATATATATATATATATATATGTAATTACATTAAAATTGTATTAATTTGTTAGAAGTTGATTTACATGGAATTAGTAAGAATCATTCAAAATGGTGGGTGGAGCTTTTGAATCAAATTTTAACAAATATTCAAAGATTATGATGAGTGAGAGTGAGAGTGGATGTCTCCATCTGATGCTCACCGGCCTTACCCAAATTGGACTTTATATTTTCTAATTTGGCTTGAGTTAGCCAACAATCACACAGTACTATATGTGCTTTCTTCTTTGAATTTTTGGTTTTTTTTTCTTTTTTTTTTCTTTTCTTTCTTTTGAAAAAATCAGGGGAAGAAGATAATTAGTTCCCAATTGAGAAGACTAATCAACAAATAGATTTTATCCACCAAAAACACAACAACTATAAGTAATCCATGCTTTTTACAAAATTGTTTACTTCAAATGGTTGTCTTTCTCTGAAGATTTCATTTTTTTTTTTTTTTTTTTAATATGAGATGAAAATCTTTTTTAGATCAAATAATATAATATTCATTATATATTTGTAAAAACTCATTATTTTCATAACAAAATTTATTTTGAAGTCACCCAAAAAAAAAAAAAAAATCATTCTAATTTTCTAAATATTAAATTGAAAGGAAAATATTGAATATAATGATCAAATTTTTTTCGAGTAATACATTAGATCTTCTAATTTTAATTTTGACCTTTTTGGTCATTAAAGTTTATGTAAGTTTTTTTAGAGGAAAATTACATAATTTTAATGCTATTTTTTCAATCACCTCCCGCGTGAAGTTATCCAAGTGAGTATCGCCCACCTGATATAATACAGAGTGAAGTGTGTTCCATACGGATAGAGGTGAAGCCAAATCAAGTCTCCTGGTCGAAGTTGAATACTCCTAAATTTTTATCACTTTTAGTTTCTTCCATCGCCCCTCATTTCAAAATCAAGGTGTTCCCTTCCCTCGTTTCATAGTCCCTAATTTTTATTTAGAAAAAAAAAAGAAAAATTAACCGTGCTAATATGTGAAAATTATACATATATAATATATATATATATATTAGATCAGTAATATTTTTTGAAAAAGCCATTTTTACTGGTTTTGATAAGGAGTAGGATCTATTGTCATGGCTCTTTCAACTTTTAGCAAGCCTATCTAGAAGGGAATCAAATCCATGGGCCTGATTTGATGGAATAAAATTGGCCCAATTAACATAATTTCTTCTCATTTGTCGGTTCAAATGATAAGAAAGTTATCATCAACAATAAAAATATATTGAAATTTTGGAAAAGAAAAGAAATTATACCCTAATAAAGTTGAGTTTTGGTGGGGTTTATTTTTTGTTGTATGAGTAGTCACATTTATTTCCAAAATTGTGGTAACATATGCTTTAATTCACAAATCATCTTTCTCAATCCCACAAACAATTAATTATGATGAGGACAAACATACATCAGTGAGAACAAAGTAGTAGTTCAGTGATGTGGCTCTCCTTGCTTAGGTACTTTTGCCTGACTTGTCAAGTGAAGGACATGAGTTTGATTCTCACCAGGTATGATTTTGCATTAAATTTCAGACATGTGTCGTAGTCTCAGGGTGTACCCTTATAGATCATTCCCAGATTAATTGATAAGGATACTACTGAGTTACCAAAAAAAAAAAAAAAAAAAAAAGAGCTACATCGGTAAATAAAAATGGGATTATACCATCCAGTAAATA
>JAXGGT010018082.1:0-17017 GCA_035583425.1 Marsdenia floribunda
AGTCCTAAGAATGATAGAGAGACATATTAAATACTAAGTATTAAGGGTCCAAAATGTATAAATCTATATGTTATCACATATCTACTTGAAGCTTATGTTATTGAAGGAGTGTCAACAACTATTTATTGATTTTGAGTATCCATAAGCGAATCAATATTATTTTGTGTTTCTTAAATTTTTTCAAGTTGTACCTTGCTCCTACTAGTTCTTTAGAAGTAATTTTTTCCCCTAAAAAGACATCATTATGAGCAACAAATACTTGGTTCTAAGAGGAGTTGTAAAAGTAATATCTTTTAGTTTCTTTAGGACAACCCATAAAAAGACATTTGTCAGATTTGGTCCTAACTTATCGAAAATTTGATGCTTGACATAAGTTTCACAATCCCAAATCTTAAGGAAAGATAAATTGGTATTTTTACTAGTCCACATCTCAATTTGTGTCTTTTCAACCCTTTCGATGGAACTCAATTTAGTGTGAACACAACGATTTCAAGTACATAGCCTTAAAAGGCAAAAGGAAGATCTGTTCCACTCATCATGAATCAAACCGTATCTAATAAAGTTCAATTCCTCTTCTTAGATATACCATTCCATTGTTGTGTTCCAAAAGAATTTAACTATGAAATGATTCCAAAATTTCTAAGATGCTTGTCAAACTATTGGTTCAATTATTCTCTACCTCAATGAGATTGAAAGACTTTCATTGTCTAGCCAAGTTGGTTTTGCACTTTATTTTGAAAAGATTTTAATATTTCAAATTATTCATATATGTGTCTCGTTAATTAAACATAACCATATCTATAGAAGTAATCAATAAATGTAATAAAGTAGTTGTAACTTCCTCTAGCAGCTGAATTTAATGGTCACATACATTGGCACATATTAGGCCCATTAATTCATTGGGCATTTAACTATATCTAGGAAAAGCATCATTTACGATTTTACCCAATAAACAATATTCACGAGTATCATATGATTCAAATTCAAATGAATTCAAAATTCCATTTTGCCAAAATTTTAAAAATGCATTTTTTATTTATATGGCCAAGGCAACATTGCTAAAGATAGATAGGATTTAAACCTCTTGACTTAAATCTTTTGGTAGTTATGTTATAGATCGAAAAGTTGTCGGATTTTTGAAGATTAGAAAAAAAAAAAAAAAAAAATTATAAATCGGCATTTGCATAGAACATATCCTTACGATAAATAGAGCAATTATTATTCTTAATAAAATAAAAAACATCATTATCCAAATAAGAAACTGAAATTAAGTAATGATATTAATGCAATTGTCCAAAAATAACGAAAAAAAAAAACTCCCTGGGTAAAGTAAATTCATAACTTCCTACAATTAAGGTGTCAACTTTTGCTCCATTGCCTACTCTAGATTAATTTCACACTTCTTTAGTTGCCTACTCCTTACAAGTCCCTATACATTTGTACGAATGTGAAATCTATATTCGGTATCTAATATCCAAGAACTAGAAGGAGAAAAATTAATTTATATTACATAAATACCCCAAGAGTTGGTCTCACTATCTTTCTTCTTTAGATCCTCCAAGTACAACTTGTGATTTCTCATCCAAACATTCGGTGATTGGAAAAGAAATAGACATATTTCGTAGGGGCATTAGCCTTGGATTTAACTTTGGGCTTAGGCAGGGTATTGGACTGTCCAAATTTTACCCTGCCCTTCCTTTCAATTTTTCTTCATGTCTTTTCCATTTTGAACCATAAGAAAATGGCTAGACATGGACTTTATATTCTGTTAAGCAGTTTTAAGCATTGCATGCAACTTTGAAATTGATTTCTTCGTTTGATTCATAATAAGTCATGATAAAATTTCCATAAATTTTAGGAAGTGAATTCAAGATCAAATTAGTTGCTAACTCTTGGCTTAATGGAATCCAAGCCCATCGAGGTGCTCAATATTCCCTTTCATCTTTAGCAAATGAGCACGAATTGAAGCACCCTCAACTACTTAGTAAGAATGCGTTTCCCTGGTAGTGTCATACATTTCTTGCCTTGCTTATTGTTGGAACATTTCCTTAAGAATGAAAATATTCAAATCTTTCTAAAGATCGGAACTCATGATAACAAGCATCAAGTAGGCAACATTAGTAGGGTCATTATGATGCTTCTAATAAGTATTTATATCAGCCCTACTAACATTCTCAGCAGGTTCTTCGAGATGAGGTTTATCCAGGACAGAAAGCTTCCTTTCTTGTTTGAGTATAATTGTCAAATTTTGAAACCAGTCGAGGAAGTTAGTCTCATTAAGTTTGTTCTTCTCATGGATTGATCGCAGTGACTCAGTAGAATCTACATTAAAATGAAAATTTCACAAGTATTGTGATTAATAAAAGGCTCCTATTAAATTCGCAACCCTTAAAATAATCACATCAATTCACCAGGCTAAGATCCATATTTCACTTAACTTTAGTTAGCTTTGACATGACATGAGAATTTATTTAGGTAGATTACTCTTACGAATAACATATTATGTAACTCTTAGATCTTCATGGGATGTTGACATATTATGTCCCAACATGTATGCTTAAATCCCATCTTATGTTATTAGGCCCAATATCATTTTTGATAGCTTAATTGAGTTTAACGATTTCAAACATATGAGTAGCATTATTACTCAACTTTTATAGTCTTCCTATTTTATTACAAAATAGTACAACATTTTATGACTACTATTAAAATAAAAGTATAATAAAACAAAACAACATGTAGGCCATCTTAATAACAATAAAACGGCTCAAATACAGTATTTAATAAAGATAAACCATAAAATAACTTGTCATTCGTAGTGCTATAAATTCAATGACATGCAATATACAAAAGTAATTAAATATAATATACTAACTGCATAACAAGAATGAGTCATTATATGCACGCTCTTTTAACCAATGAAAATACAAGACGCTATGTCTAGCTAATATGACGGTTCTATCTTAAAATTTTTAATTTCATTGATGAATAATTTGTAAATTTAGTCCCAAACAAATTTATTTTTGGTAACTTTAGTCCCAAAAGTTTTTTTTTTTTTTTTTTTTTTTAACTTTTAAGGTCCCAAACTATTTTATGATTGGACAACAAAGTCCTTTTTGATGGATTCTGTTAGGAAAATTTGCAGATTTGGTCCTCAATCTTTTGATCATTGGTGAATTTGGTCCCTAATATTTATGACTTTGGTGTGATTGGTTTCTTTTCTTTATTTTTTATTTAGTAGGTCTCCAATGTATAATAAGTTGGTACATTTGATCTTTTTTTCACAAAATTTGACTTGCCCACACAAAGATTTTGTGAAAGAAAAAAATCAAATACACAAACTTATAATACATTGGGGACCTACTACATAAAAAATAAAGAAAAATGACCAACCACACCAAAAAGTTATAAATATTAGGGACCAAATTCACTAATTTTTCCATAATATTAAAAAAAAAAAAAGTAATTAAGCAAATTCATATTGATGACTTATAAAAAAAAAAAAAAAAGTAAATTCACAGTACTGACCTCACTTAAATTAACATGAAAAATATGATTTCTGCTACTTTAGTTCGTTATTCATAAAGCTATTAATGTGAATTTACATTTTTTTTTTTTTATAAATCATTAATATGAATTTACTTAATTATCCTTATTTTTTATTGGTAAATTTGATTCTAATGTTTATAGTTTTGTCCAAACAAAGATTTTGTGAAAAAAAAAACAAAAAAAACAAAATACACCAACTTATTATACATTGGGGATCTATTAAATAAAAAATAAAGAAAAGAGACCAACCACACCAAAGCCATAAATATTAGGGACCAAATTCACCAATGATCAAAAGATTGAGGACAAATCTACAAATTTCCTAACAGAATCCGTCAAAAAGGATTTTATTGTCTAATCGTAAAATAGTTTGGGACATTAAAAGTTTAAAAAAAAAAAAAAAAAAAAAAATTTAGGACTAAAGTTGCCAAAAATAAATTTGTTTGGGACTAAATCCACAAATTACTCTTTCATTGGTCTTATCAATAATTTTGTTAAGAAGTCTAAAAAAAACATACTCTGTAATCTAATTACATAAATCTTATCAACATGCCACCATGAACAACTATTGACAAATCTAAATGAATATTGGAAATCAATTTATACGTTAATCATATTAACAACAATTAAAATTATATAATATGAAATTAAACTTTTAATCGCAAAATTCCACTCGAATTCTAATTATTCAAATTAACAAATTCTTATGAGAAATAGATTCAATCAATTAACACCTTAAGAAAATAAATTAGTTTAATCATTCAGGCATATTAAAATACAAAATATAATTAAAAAAAGGAAGACATGTCAAAATCATACATATCGCAAATATATAATCAAATATGACATAATTGATTTGAATGAAAACACTATTGGTTTTCATACCACTGTTGGGTTTCAGGAAGGAGCTAACACAATGGAAAAATTAAAATTTTCCATATCCAACAGGGATTCTAAGTGTTTCAAATGAACCGAAAGGAGAAGATAATTGAAAATTTCCTTTTTGTAGATAGACTATTAATGACAACTTCTTAGAGTTTTTTCTCTGTAAAAATAATCCCTTTTGCATCTTTTGAATGTCCAAAGTTGCTAACTTATTGAAAATAAGGCAAATTGGCAAGTTTAGTCCCCTAACTATTGTGATTTGGTTGTTAAGGTCCCTAAACTAATTTTTTAGTCAAATAGGTCCCCAAACTATGCAAATCGTGTGATTAAGGTCCTTTTGTTTGAATGTTTTGTGAAATCACTGTTCACAGGTTAAAACAAAAAAGGCCAAAGGCATTTTGGTCTTTTCAATTAAAAAAAAAAAAAAAAAAAAACTCCTTCATGGCCTCGTCTCCCAGCAAACCTACCGCCCCTACTCCTACCTTCCTCCATTATTTTTTCGGCATCTCCACAATCTACCATGCCAGAAATTCTTGACTTCATTGTCTGTTCTCCTAGGTAACTGCAAAAAACATTCATCCTTCCATGCATTATGCATAAGAAATGCAAATCCACATAGGGGACAAACTAATCTCTCTATATATATACATATATATATATATATATATACATATCAAGTATGTATATACTTGATTATAATAATTCAGTGATGATTCATTTGGAAGAGAGAAAAGGATTTCATTAGATACCAAACCCCCCTATAAGGCTGAAACCCTTATCTATCCCTTCAAAATGCGAAAGATAATAAAAATTATGAGCACACAGAAATTATATATATATAAAGAAAAGTTTGAGATGATGAAAAACCTTGGATGCGATGAAGGACCATTTATTTCCATACTTCTGATGTAACATAACGACGGTTCTCTCTTCAACTTTGCTGAAAGAACCTTTCTTCAGATTAGGCCTTAAATGATTAGTCCAGTGAAGCCTGCAGCTCTTTGAGGTCCTTCCAAGCCCAGAACATCTCTTGATTATCATCCAATTCCCAAAACCATGCTCCTCCACTGCCCTTTTCAACTTCTCATCCTCCTCTGCTGTCCACGTCCTTTTCTTCCTCCCCACGACCGCTCCTTCCTCTCCCTCATTAATCCCACCGCCACCGCCACCGCCACCGCCACCGCCACCACCTTCTTCTTCTCCAGAGTAAATCCTAGGAGGAGGAGGGGGGTACCCGTTTTCAAAAACATTAACTCAATGTTCCGGCACCGTCGTTGTTGGAGGAAGGTAGGAGTGGGGACGGTGGGTTTGTTGGGAGACAAGGCCATAAAGCAGTTTCTTTTTTTTTTTTTTTTTAAGTGAAAAGACCAAAATGCCATTGGGCATATTTTTTTTTTAACGAGTGAACAGTGATTTTACAGAAAATTTAAACAGAAGGACCTTATCACACGATTTGCATAGTTTGGGGACCTATTTAACCAAAAAATTAGTTTAGGGACCTTAACCACCAAATCGTGATAGTTTGGGGACTAAACTTGCCAATTTGCCTTGAAAATAATCACCCTCAAAGTTGCTACCTTTTGCGTCTATCGGATGTCCAAAATTCCTAAGACTTCTTCATATTTCCAAGGTGCTTCCTTTGTAAAAGTTGACATCCTTCTGCAAGAATTCAATTACATACAAACAAGAACTGACAAAATCAAATGCTAGTTCTAATTCATTTTCTCAAAAATGATCTTTTAGGTCTTACTCTCTTTTTTTCAGAAATATGTGTCTCAATTAAGAGGCATATGAAGTAATATTTACATATATATATACACACTAGGGTTAGGTTAAAATTTAATATTACCAGAACGTTGTCAATACCATAGGTTCTAAATATGATTTGGCCTACTACTAATATTAATTGAATGTGATCAAAATGGTTATAGTCTATTATTACGCTGTATAGTAATTTAAAATTATGAAATTTTAAGTGTTTGTTTATCATTTGCAAGAAATTGATCCATTTCCTCAAAAAAAAAAAAAAAAAAAGAAATTATTTTAAATTACAAATAATAATTCAGTAATTATTATTTTAATTTTAATTTTAATATTAATATTAAAAATTTAACTTTGTAATTTAAATTCTAACATATAAATAAATAATTATTTATTTAGATTTTCTTATAAAATAAAGAAAGTACAATAATTAAAATATGTATGGTGTTTTTGTTAAGATACAAATTTCTTCTATGATAAGGATTAAAATTAAAATTATTATTATTTATAAAGAAGTTTTAAATAAATAATAATTAAAAATTCGGTTTTAACCTAAGCCTAGAAGATACATATATTATGTGATATGCCTATTATTGGAGATATACGTTTTTTCCCAAAATTCAGGTATAATTATGTGCATTTTATTTGGTCCTGGTACCTTATTCGGAACTATTTGTCCAATGCCAATTCCTCTTCCTTCATATTGTATGGTTTTTCCAGTAATCTCCAATGATTTTTGCCAATTGGTTTGATGTCCACATCTAAATCTGGACTAGAATTTACTTGGTTGGAATGAAAGAGTTCCCTGTAGTAATTCCACTACTATGTCCTCTATTTTTTTCCCATTTTATTTCCTTTATTCCTTGGCTATCCACTATTTTCGTTATCATATTTTCTTTCTCTAAGAAGATTCTATAGCATGGAAATAAGTTGTGTTTCTACCTCCTTTTTCCAATCATTGAACTCTACCTTTAGCCTTCCCAATATTCACACTGTAAATTAATCTTGGTATCCTTCCAATATTCACACTAATAGCACCCCATTGCTTTTGAGCAATAGCTAAATCTTTTTAGGCTTCTGTCAATTCTGTATCAATTGATTTTCTAATCGTTTTTTTTTTTTTTTTTATGCAAACATTTAGAGCTTCCTTAACTCCAATTTTTCTTGCAAGGGATCACTACAAAATAGCATAAAAAAAAAAAAAAAAAAACTATAGAAACATATCTATTAATTAAGACATTTTAAAATTAAGAAAATTGGACATTTTAGTCCCCAATTTATTTTTGTTTGAAAAAATTAGTCCTTATCTTTTTTCTTTAACTGTTTTAGTCCCCAAATTAAAATTGATTGGATAAATAAGTCATTCTGACCATATTTTTACCTATTTTCGATGCCAAAAGTCACATAATTTGCATGTATACATTTTTTGAATGGTAAAAATACTTTTATTTAACAGCACACTAGTAAATTGCATGAATTATAGCATCAAAAATAGGCAAAAATATGTCTAGAAGGACTTATTTATCTAATTAATTTTAATTTAAGGACTAAAAAAGTTAAAGAAAAAATATAGGAACTAATTCTTCCAAACGAAAATAGTATAGGGACTAAAATATCCAATTTTCCTTAAAATTAAAATTCTTAAAAGTCTTCTATCACTACTTATGTAAAAATATTTTTAAAAATAAATATTTAGACAACTAAAAGTGTCTTTTAATATATATATAAACTTCAAAAAGTTTTAATCTAAAAATAGTTTAAAAGTTGCATCTTATTCATACATAAATACCTTGATGCTATTAAGGCAGCCATAGTTGAGACATTTATATTAAGCGTATCAAATTAAAAAATGCCCTAATATATACCCAATTGAAGCGTTTAAAAATGCCCCAATAGTCCCCCTTTTCTTTAGTGGATTGTGCATCATGATTGCTTGTATACGCTAATACCTCCTAAAATCCTCCTCAAAACCATCTTACTTTATCGAATACGATTCAAATCTTTGTACATTTTTGTAATTTTTTCCCCTACCACTTTTCCCATTTGCTTTCGGGTGAAGGAGCAATAGTTTGAGATGACTAACATTAAATATTAACATTTTAGTACACATATATCAACGAACGAATTTCACCACTTACTATTACAAAATGCCATGTCAATTTTAGATCATATATACACCCTTACTTCCTTCTCATTTTTTTACGCCATGTAATTTTTCTTTTTTCTATAATGAGCGATTTCCTTGAGATTTACCATATGTAAAGTACTCCTGAAACAATTGATTCTTGTGTGTTTTTGCATAGATGATCATTCTCACTTAGTATATCATAAAAATCACCACAAACATAACAAAGGAACGTGATCAAAATCACACAACCTTTCTATCAATTTCCATAATGATATAGAAGATGAAGATTAAGGCTTCCATGAAAACCAGTTCACCTCCACTTACCATGCAAATCATCATTATCAATGAAAGAATTAACATGGCCTTGTGAGAAACTGTAACTTGTTACATCGTATTCTTCATTCCACAACAAGCACAAACTACTTAACATTCCTATTATATTAAAAAAAAAAAAAAAAAAAAACTTCCTAACTTTATCTTAACATCAATCATAGTAGAACTAATAACTTTGTCTCACAAAGAAAAATAAAATGGGGTTCATATTGATTCACAAAACGTTGAAGTGCCAGAATTTCCGAAAGATTCCCTAACCCTCTAAAAATTCAACTTAAGATAATCATATATTTAGGTGGGGATCGTCACCCACAGTTGACTATGAGTACCAAGGCCTATCCATGATAGATTTCAAATATGGGATGGGGTATCCTTATATTATTTAGGCCCCATTTTTTTTTTTTTTTTTTTTTGTTTAAAAGGTCCAAAACAACAAAAAATCTAATTTATTTAGGATTGAAAAGATCAAAATAAAAAGTTTAGGATCAAACATACTAAAACTTTAAATATTTGAGACGACTAAATCTACGCATCTCTCTTTATTTAATTTTATAACTGTATCTTGAAAGAAATTTCTTAAGAGAAGAAAAGTTTATTTACACATATGAATCTCTATGATTTAATATCTATTTCAACAGCCAAAAAGAAAAGGTCCTAAATTGGGTCAAGAAGAAATATATTTTATCTAAACCTTATGTTTTGGTTCCTATAGTGTTGTGGTAAGTATAAAAAATTTACGGTACTATTTAGAAATCATTTAAAAAAAAAAAAAAAATTCTAAGCCTTATGTTTTGGTTATTGTAGTTTGAAGATTTGAATTCTAAGGAAATTTTCACTATTCTTCTAGAATTATTGCATGCTATAGAGCAAAATTATGAATCTTTCAAAAGATAGTAATTATCCAAATAGCATAGCAAACCATGTAATTGTCAAAAGCACTTCTAACTACATGAGCTCTCCATTGATAAGTTTGTCAAAGACATCCCCACTACTGAAGGAAGACCAAAACAAGTAGAAGATTGTGAATACTATGTTTTGTACTATACCACGAAGTTCATGGAAGATGCACTTCAAAACTTAAGTGCTTCTACAAAACATCCTTACTTTTTAAATATTGAAAGATTGTAAAAAACCATATTATAGAAATAAGGACTAAACTAAATTAAAAAGAAATCATCATTTAAATGAGAACTATGTTATTTCCTAACAAAAACATATCTAAGGAAATGTTGAAAGTTATTTTTCTTGAGGAAAAATCTATAAGAATAATACATTTATTCCCAATAACATATCTATTATATTTAAATACAAGTAAATATAACAACTAAAACAACTTAAACCATTGCTAACACACTATTGCCAATCATTGTCATGCACAACCAATTTCAACAAGGTTTTCAACTTCATCTACGATACAATACAACCTACAACTTCTACTTCAGCAAACTAAAATAATAGACAACAATAAACATTCCTTTTTCTTTTAACAAAATTCAATATAATCAAGCCATTGCTATTAGTGGAGGAAATTGTATCAGGTAAACATTAGGCATTTGACTTGATAGGTCATTCAAATCTGACCTATTTAATAATTGTGTCAATTCAATTCAATTATTTATCAATTTATTTATATAATTTCTAAACTCAAAAATTATAAAACTATCTATTTAAATATAAGTTTCACGATTTATTACTATTAGATATTTTAAAATTAAATAATAATAATAATAAATATGAAACTAGAAAAGTTAGAGTATATTTTTATAAGTAATAATATTTAAAAACATTCATATGATTAATATTCGCAATATTAACTAGTAGAGGAAGAGGACAAGGCAATCCAAAAGCTAGAAGGGAAGGAAGTTGAGGGGGGATTCAATAAAAGAGGAAACTATGATATTGATTCAATGAATTCCGAAACATGCCTGCTAGAATTAGTTTGACTTCCACGATAACTACTTGATTTGCTACCTTATATTATATATATATATATATGAGAAATAGAAACAAAAAATGAATAGTTTTTTAAATCACTCACAATATTGAACATTTTGCAAATTCTTGGGTCTAATTAATATAAAAAATTACACCCATTATTCTGAAAAAAAATAAAAAATAAAATGAAGATGTGATATGCAAATACAAAAGAAAAAAAAAAAAGAAAGAAAAAGGAAAACAAGCATTTTATTTTAAAAGCTTATCCCATAATTATAACATAATTATCTATATTTGAATCCATCCATAAAGTTCTAATTTAAAGTCTAATTCAACATAAACATTCTATATATTAATGGTGATAATTTAGACGAAGAACACATCTATAAAGAAAATTTATAAATTAAGATTGAGAAAGAACTTCGAGCAAAAAAAAAAAAGATAGAGAAAGAACTACACTTTGATTAAGTCAAAACTTTGTAAGGGAGTGCAACAGAAAAAAATAACAAATGTAAGGACTATATTGGCATCTCTCTTTGGGGAGCAAAAGAGGAAAAAAAAAAAAAAAAAACATTTGGGCGCGAAACCTGTGTGTTTGTAAATCCGTTGCCGTCTACGAACATGTCTCCGGAGACGACCGTCGGTGTAGAGTTATTAACTCAATACTGACGTGTAAAGCCTGCTAATTCGTTAGGTTGTTTGCATAAATAACGGGAGATATTTTTCCTCTCCCTCGCTGATTCACAGAATTATTTTGTTCTCTATCTACTGTTTTTTGAAGTTCTGACACATTTTTTCCAGACGGCGAGGAACAGCGAGCAACGACCTGTACACGTTGCTGCCCGATGACAACGTATAGACGATTCTGCTGCAACGACCTACTCCGAATCGGACCACTTAATCTGAATTTTGAGACTCCAACAGTATTCATCTCCTCATTCATAACTTGTGATTTACACGAATTCTTTTCTGAAATTTTCCAGTGGAGAAGATTTTATTATTATTATTATTATTATTTCGCTTTCTTTGCAAAATTTGGAATGGAAGTGCCACTGTTTCTCATCTTTGGTATGATAATTTGGCGTTTGTTTCAGAAAGGCATGCGCGATTATAAGGAGTACTTGGGAGCGTGGCCCGGACTTTGTCATGTGGCTGATGCGCCGGGAGGCCGAATTACGGGATACAGTGAGCTTATTTCTCGTTTCCTCCTCTGTATCGTTAATTAATCAAATGACATTGGATTTCCTTTTAGTTAGATCATATGAATATTGATCTCTTGTATACATGATTGACATATAATGGAAATCTAATGATAATTGTTAGTTGTTAATTTTAGCTTAGGAACACGATTGAGTTGCCATTTTTTCCTTTTTCCTGCTTCCCTAGTTTGAAATGTGATAAACGTTACCTTTTTATGTCCGATACAAAGGACATGAAAGCTTAGCTTTACCGATTGTGATGGTCAAATTTTGTTGCACTAGAGCTTTCTAGTATGGTAGATGGTAGACTGCATAGAACTCTTTTCTAGCTTGTCGTTTTAACTAATTGTATTAGTTCTTGTTAAGTTTGCAATATCAAAAACACAAGTGAAATTGAGGAATAGTGATGTATTATTTAGATTCATGAAAGGCTGGTTGGTGATTGATGTTTTCCACTATCATATTAGATCACTAAAAAACAATATAAACAGTATTGGTTGGGCCAAGATGGGGTGCAGTTTCTGGCTGCTCTTGAATGGGTCGGGTCTGATGGTAATCTCCGTCCTTAGTCTTGTGTTCAGAGATCATTCTTAACACTTCCAGGGTTCTTAAAATCTATTTTCTTAAGTTATATGTCACTTGGCTATATTGCATTTTATGCCTCATGACCTGTCTTTTGGTCTTTCCTCAACTCTTTGCCTAAAATTCTTTCTCTTATTCATCATAAATGACCTTAACTGCCCCAAGTAAAACTATCTGGTAGTGGGTGTCAACCAGGGACAAGCCTTTTAGACAATTTTTCTTCGATTCCCATGTACAGAGTATGACAACTTGAAATGTTTCTTTTTGATCTTCGTCCTTCGCAAGACATAATACTTTCGTCTTGTTGCAGTTTTTGGTGGAGTTGTAGGGAAGAATCAATACTATACTGGAACGTTGGCAACGGTTGCTTTAGCTTCTGTGGATTTGATAGATTTTGGCAAAATGTTGTCAAAACTGCAGGAGGATTATTGTGAAAAGATGTAAGAAATGATTGTCTCTTGAAATAGAACTGTTTCACTTATCGTGATGACCAAGATTCCACCAACCCCCAACGAACACTCATCCACACGGAAAGGAAAGGATAGAAAAAACTGGGGGTTGTATAGAAAATCTCTGTAGTAGTAGTTCTCCTTATGGGTTATTTTTAACCGTTCTATATCTCTATTGTTTTTATTGAAACAATTTGGTGTAGTGTATGCTTCTTGTCCTTTTCTTTTTTGGCTGAATTCCTTAATACATTTTCTCTAAACTACTTCCCATGGTTTCAGTGCATTCAAACCTACTTATAATGACGAGAAGGACATATTTCAGCTTACTCTACATGTGCGTTGAAAATGTAAATGGAATTTCTTTAGATTATATTTCTGGCCATTATTTCTTTACAAATGTCATTTAACCACCTGAAGAGGTAGAAGTTCATTTCATGATATTTCTGGCCCTGCTTTCTTTTCCAATAGCTTAGACAGGGCCTTCACTGTTAAACAAATGGCAGAAAAGTGCTAAATCCATGGAGTCTTCTGTGCCTAAATGTTGGGCTTCATATTTTCTCATTTGCATTTCATTGTGGCTCTGTTTGCTTATACACTGCTGTCAGTTTTGGTGCATCAGTTCTAGCCATTTTGTTTTGCTTTTCCTGTAAATCACCTGGTAATTATTTCATGCATGATTAAGAGTTGGGGATATCAAATGCTCAGAGTTATTTGTCCTTGTGATGAATTCTCCTTTTGCAGCTATGATGCTTATTCAATGCAAATTATCTTCCCTGCCAATAATCATCGTGCCAGAGATATATTGACTAAGGTACACTTCAATTGTCTTTATATAGTTTTCCCTGAATTCTATTGTGAATAAATTTGTAATGATACTTTCTAAATGCGTAAATGTTCTATGACTTAAGAAACTATTTGAATTATCTGAACATAGGCAGTATTTATTTGAATAGAATAGTAAGATATCTTTGTGGGTTCCCAGTTCCTGAATCAACTGTGCTAAGAAAGCTCATTGAAATAAGAATTTGGAGATTCAAACCTTAAAAAATAAGAGAGGGTCAAGTCCAATATTACAATAACCTATTAATTTTTTTGAAGGGATAGGAAGTTTCAATATTTGAGTTATTTGATATGTTAATTGTCAAGTTATAAAGGTAAATTGAGTAAGTTATTACTAAACAAGGGTTTCTCCGTCTATTTGGAGAGATGCAACTGGATAGAATAAATAGAAGTATTTATCAAGAGTTTGATGTGTTGGAAAAAAAAAAGGAGGTTGAAATCATTACAAGAAATCTTTGAAATCCAAAAACTTGATTTTGGAGTTTATAATTTGAGTAACAAAAATTACATTTCACATTTTTTGTTTATTTGATTATACGTGTTTTGGTTAATTGTTATTTGATTTACTTTTCTTTCAGTTAGGGTATCAAATGTACAAACAACATCAAGAAAAATTTGGTGAGTACCTTAATTATAATATTTTAAACAAATATATAATTTTTTAATTATAAATTTAACTTTTAAATTTTATTTTATGCCCTTAGAAATGAGGAAAGTGTTACCACGATTAACACAGATGCTAGAAATTTTGGCTCGTGAATAGACTCAAAAGGAGTCTATCAAAACTTCCATCTTGATTGTAATTGATTGTGTGATCATTCCAGTAAATGTACTTAATCAAGCATTCTTTCTATAGAAACTCTTAGCGTAAAAGATCTTTTGCAAAGTTAGATTTATACATATGAGAATTTATGAGGATGTATGTTAATCCATTGGTTTTCTGATTATCAAATTTGAATGTCAACTCTACAAGTAATGTTTGTACGTTGTTGATACTAAGAATGGGACAACAATTGATATTAAAGAAAGTTGAATCAAGACTACGTATTAAAAAATATATATATTAAATAATGAGTTTCTTACTCTCTTTTTTCTTAAGCATTTTTTATTGAGAATATTTAATTATAACTTTCGATCCGTTTACACCAGGATTCTAGCAATTAAAAAATTTTATCTACTGAATTCATTCTTCTATTTTTTTTTATTCTTATGGAAAATTGGCATAAATAGTCTCCAAACTATGGCAATTTGGTGACATTAGTCATTAAACTATGTTGAATTGTGTGACATTGGTCCATGAATTAATTTTTTTGGTGATATTAGTCCTTTTGGTTAAATTTTTCTGTTAAGTTACGGTTTAAATTTTTTTTTTTTTTTTTTTAAGTACCTAGCAGCATTTTGGCCTTTTCACTTGACAAATTAAAAAGAAAAAAAACAGAAAAAAGAAAGAAAACAAAATTGGTCCTTTTAGTTAAATTAGTTACTGTTTAAATTTTTTAAAAAAAAAAAATTACCCAGAAACATTTTGGTCTTTTCACTTGGAAAATTTAAAAAAAAAAAAAAAAAAAAAAAAAAAGAAAATGGTCTGTTTCTTAACAAAAAAATTTAACCTAAAGGATCAATATTACACAATTCAATATAATTCAAGGACTAATGTCACCAAATAACTATTGTTTGGGGACTATTTATGCCAATTTGCCTTCTTTGTAATTAGAAAAATTTTCTAGGTTTTTCATTTTTATTACAATATGAAATTTCTATGACTTATTTGAAAACTAAGACTAAAGGAACGAAAATGTTTTATAAACTACATACTTATAGGATTATAATAGAGAGAATAATATTATATTTAACTTTAAAAAGAATTTGATAATTTACCAAATAAATCTTGATTAAAAAACCTTTTTTTTTTTAATTTTATGATGAATAATATCTCTTTATTTATATAAAATCTTTATGTGAAAAATAAGTAAATTTTTATGGAAAAAAGATGATTTTAGTATTTTAATTTTTAAAGTTGACAAAATGTTATAATAATTTTATTTGGACTTTATAACTAATAATAGCTTATGATACTGTCAATTCACTATCAATTTAGAAATTATTTGTAACTTTTAAGTTATACCGGATACTTTATCACTTTAAAAATTCTTAAAAATATACTCTTTTTCAATTCCCACCATTTTAATTTAAGTTAAAATGATGTTAAAAAGTAAACATCTAAAATTGTAATTTTCATTCATAATTAAAAAATAGAAAAGATTCTTCAAGTGACATAGAATCAAAATGTATATTTTTAAAAAATAAATAAATACACAAAAAAAAAGAAAAAAATTATTATATTTGTCATCCATTACTTGAATAATCCTTTTCCCATGCGATGGATGCCAAATTTAATGTAAAACTATGATCTTTAGTGGAAAACTTTTGTGGAAAGAGAAAAACAAAAGAAAAAAAAAAAATTTGAAAAAGTAATGTTTGAATAAAAAATCTAAAGGAAAAAAAAATTAAAAAAATAAAGAGAGAGAGAGAGAGAAAGGGAAATGTTTACATTATGTAATACTACTTGTTACACATATTTAGGTTCATATGATTTTACTTTGATTTATACATAAATTGAGAAATAGTATATTGAGACAGAAGACCCTATGTTATGAAATTGAATAAACTAATTCTGATTTCAAACGTAAATAAGAGAGTTATTTAGTGTGAATGTTCATGGTGCTCAGAACACCATATTTTAATATGCTTCCATAAAAAAGATATTTTAAACTCAAAAGATATTTTGACTTTGATAAATAAACAACAAAGAAGCCAGAAACTTCTAAAAAGATATTTAAAATTGGTCAGCTAAAATTACTTGGAGAACACCTAATTTTGGCTCTTAAAATTACTTGGAGAACACCTAATTTTGGCTCTCAAATAAAATATCTTTCTTACCAATTTCTATCTATAAATTGAAGACTTTGATGGCAAAAAAGGAGTTAAGCATTTTACATTTTTTACTCCAAAATTCTCTCTCTCTTAGCTTTTACAGATATTTTTCTTGCATTTTTCTCTAGTCTATTGAAGGCCTTAGAAAACCTTTTTCTTTACTTTATCAATCGAATTCATCCCCTCTAAATCCATTTGAAACACTTTTTCAACACAAAAATTGACATTTTAAAGCTTTTGATAGAGAATCTTACTTTGGAAAACACTTTTTCCAATTGCTTATTTTCCAATGGAAAGGAACATTTCATCCTATCGAGAACCTTTTTTTCATTGGTGGTGTGTATACTTTGTATGATTAAAATAATAGCATAAATTGAGTAGAATAAATCATATAAGTTTGTCACGTAATCAAGCATAACTAT
>JAXGGT010018112.1:0-17007 GCA_035583425.1 Marsdenia floribunda
TTCAAGAAAATATGGCTCTCGAATTCCACTATTAAAAAATAAGAAGAAGAAGTGCCAACTTCACATCATAAATCATTCAAAAAAAAAAAAAAAATTCTAGAAAAACAAGAAAAAGAAGTAGAACTCACAGATCAAAATAAATAATATAACACACTGGCATGGTACCAACAATATAAGGAAAACCCATTTCATTAGAGAAGTAAAGCTAGCATCACTTATTCCTAAATTTCATGGATAAAGATTGATGCCGATATATGGTCCCTTCTTGAAGGTTCTTCCGAATATCTAGAAAATTCCTTCTAAAATCCTTTAACTGAATTATGTTCACTTCTCCTGCAAAACAAAAGCCAAAAGGGTGGAAAGACCCTTAGGCCCCTCCGATGCTTAAGTCAACAAATGATAGAGAAGTGAAAAGTAAAAGCAATTAAAGTCAAAGGGTCCAGAACATCATACCTTTCCCTGTATAACAATATAGATATAAATAAAAGAAAAGTTAAAGCAAAATATTATAAAAATACGATGTGGGATAGATAAGATTAAAATATCCTAAATCAACTAATATCATCTAAAATCAACTAATATCATCTATAATCTTTATTTAAAAATGGGCTTATATTATTTCTGGGCCCATATTAGAATCTGGGCCTCTATTATCATAAATGGGCTTATATTATTTCTAGGCTCATATTAGACTTTGGGCCTCTATTATCATAAATGGACCCTATTATTTCTGGGCCCATATCAGAATTTGGGCCTCTATTATCATACATGCCCATCAGAAAATAAAATAAAATTTAAGGGCTAGTAACAAATATCATATGGGCTGATGATTATGGGCTATTATTACCATAAATGCCCACTAAAAAAGAAAAGAAAATTTCTTTTAGTCCAGGCCTCATTCAATCTTGGGCTATTATTATCATATGACAAATGTGTCTCGAGATTTGAAGAGGCAGCTGTACTGAAGTTACAAAGCACCCCTTCGTATTTTCCATTTTACCATTTAGTGTACTTGCATTTCCAATTAACACTTTGAAAAGATAGCCTATTTTCTCTGACTTGGGAATTGTGCTTTCTATTGTTTTTATATCAAGATTTATATAGACGAAAGAGAAGGGATAGAAGATTAGGGAAAATATTACCTATTTGATCTTTGGTAGAATAACTTTTGTTTATTTTTGCTGTTGTTGTGTTAGAAATTGACATCATCTGTTGTTGTTGTTGCAGGAAATTTCTCCTTTTATATCCCTTTGTTTCATCTCTCAGAGTTCTTAGCTTCAGAATTTTTGATCATGGCTTCAAAACCTTTTGCAAGTATTGTATAACCTTTCGTATTCTTGTCAGTTTGTAGTGAATCCATTATGAGTTTTAGTAATACTGACCCGGAGGATGTGAGGAGGTTGAGACAACCAATTGATTTGGATGATAGTTATAATTCATGCAGTGAAAGGGATGTTGAAATGTTAGATAGGATAATAGAAAAACTTGTGGATTTTAAAATGAAAAGCAAAATGGATCATACGGAGGATAATACTGTCACAGACAGTGATGAAGAAAGAACCAAGTCTGAAGAAATAGAAATGTGTGAAGAAGAAAGCATAGACGGAGGGAATGAGGATACGACCACGGAGACGATTGTTGTTTCTGGAACCGGGGATGTAGATGGGTACTCTACAGATGAAGATAGGCATATTCCCATGAATGAAAAGGAAGTTTTTAAATTTGCTAAAGTGAGGGTTATTCACATGGGATATAAAAAATCTAAGTCTGGGAAAATATTGAGTAGTGTGTATAGATGCAGAGGTTCAGAAATAGAACTGCCTTTCATGAGTGAGGAAAATTCAAATGTAGGAGATTTGTATGTTGAACCTTCGACTAAGTATGCAGCTCTCATACTAGACAATGAATTATCAGAAGAAAAAGAAAAGACGATGGGAACGCCAACATATTTGATTACCCATTCTATAGTGGACAAAAGGGATGAACTATCGTTGCGAAAGAATTTTGAAATAGGAGAAGATTATGAAATACTATTTCTGGGTCAGAAGCTTATGCACATGAAGCACCGAAAGGTTGTTGGGTGGTATACTTAATTAGCCCAAATGCGAGCAGGACTAAGGTTTCCTTTGCACCCCTTATTCAAGGATATTCTAAGGTTTTGGAAACTTCAACTTGGACAAATTATGCCGAATGGAATAAGGGTTGTTATTGGTTTCATATTATTGTGCAAGATGCATGGTATAAGTCTTTGTTTAGACATTTTTGGGCATTATTTTTATATTTCTCAGAAGTTTGGAACAAAAGAAGGGCGGTGTTTCTTTTATTTCACTCGCCGATCAAGATCAGTGCAGCTTATGGACCAACCGACCAGCATTCATGGCTGGAAGAAACAATTTGTTTTCATAAAAAATCAAAGCTTTGTTAAGGAAAAGTTGATTTCATCCTTGGAACATTAGGAATAAGTTGAATAATTTTTTCAAAAGGTACGAAGGTATTCCAGAATGTATGAAAGCAGTATCTATCTTGGATACAATGGAATTTCGGTTAAGTGTTCGTATGGATTGGCCGGTAGGTTTGTTTGATGCTGCTGGATTATCAGGGCAAAGGATCACTAACTTTAAGCTTTTAAGTAAGCTTTAGAAATATTAAAGTGCTACATGTTAAAATTTTACTTTTATGTATGTTGGGAGTTCTGAAAATTTATTGTTCTAATGTTTATGTTTGTGCAGGAGCTTCTGGGGTAAACATGATCACAGCTGCATTGAAGAAAGCATCTAAACGGAAGGAGGATGGTGAGTGTTGTCATTATGTATATAAGGTGTTAACCTCTCCACCTCCAAAAGGAAGCTATTCTTTTGATGGTATATTTTATTATGTGCCAGGGCCAAATCGTGAAGAAAGTTCTAAAAAGCATAAAGCAGAAGTGACGAAAGTGTCAATTTCCTTTAAGAATCCCAAGAAAAACAAGCTGACACTATACAAGGATCTGTTGACATTTCTAAAAGTTCAAGTGGAAAAAGCATGGGTTCAAGTGGCTCAGGTCCTATGATAAAAAGGACAGAGCTCAAAAAACTTGGATATGGAAAAAGCATTCGGCGATTGGAAGAATTAAGAAATGAAGAAATTTCGGAAAGTAAGTCGAAAGGGGCTTCGAAGAACCAAAGTGTTGAGAAAGGGAAAGATGTCTAAAAAGAGGTTTCTTTTGACAATGTGGAGGAGGATGAGATTTTTGTTCCCAAATGGGATATCTGTTCAAATAAAAGGGTAGATTCACTGGAAGGTTGGGAGGAATACATGGTGAAGAGCGCTTCTGCCGGAGAAGCTATAGCTTATGGGAAGTTGAGTAGATTTGAATTTGAAAGTGCTTGGATACAAAAAAATTGCGAGGTATGTTTCATAACCATAGTCACTATAGTACATTTATATATATATATATATGTTGTTGAATAATCAGAATGGCTTACTGATAGGGTTGGTTTCATCAATGGGAGATGTTGCAGAGGTTTCGGAACGCTATGGACAAAATTGAGAAAGAGATGCTAATAAAAAGGAGTTTAAAAGATGAATTATCCCAGAGTAAAAAAGCTTATGAAGAAGCAGAAAAGAAGATAACTTCATTAGCTGAGAAAGTGTCTTTGTTAGAGCAAGAGTTGGGGAATGAAGAACAAAAAAGAAAGAAATGGGAAGAAGGATATGTTAAAGAGCACGAAAGCAGGAAGAAATGGGAAGATTCAGCCAAAGAGCTGAAGGCTAGATATGAAGATAATGAGGGTCACATTAATAAGGAGATTTATGATTTCTGCGTGAATGCCTTTCTAAATTCACAAGAGTTCAAGAATCTTTATATGCGGATGAATTTTATAACTGCTAAGGAATCATTTGCGACTACTCGAGAATATGTGAAAGAAAAACTGCCAGAATATGATGTTGATTTCCAAGTATATTTGGATTCGGAGAAAGTTAGGTCTTATGTTTTGCCATGGAAAGAAGGATTTGAATCTGAGAAGTATTTTGAAACTTTTCCAACTCCTGAGGGTTCTGGATATGAGGAAAATGGTGCAGGGGGAGAAGAAGGTGTTTTAGATACTGCAAGTACTACGGAGGTGGCTCTAACTGTAGTAGAAAATACAGAAGCTGATGCATTGAATGATCATGAGTCTTAATCTATGTTTGTAATGTTATTATGGATTTGTGTTGTAACTTTATGGCATTTGCAGATTGTATTTAAAGCACGAAAGTGACTTTCATTTAAATTTCGTTTTATGTCTGTTTATGAAGTTTCGTTTGGTTGTATGAAAGTACTTTTTCTAAAATTGGTTTTATTTATTATCCTTGGTATATATATATATGTGCATGCATACATGTATCTTATTTATTATTTTTGTCATATATATATATGGAAAATACGCTAAGTGTGTATATAAGATTTTGTTGTTTGAAGTTTCGTCCGATTAGACGAAGGTAATTTGTGGTATGGTAGCTTCGTGCGTTTAAGACGAAAGTGGGGAATTACGTTGGGCAATAATTGTTTGAAATTTTTAAGGTACCTTTAAGGCTTCATCTATGTGGACGAAAGTAGCTTAAACTATTAGCTTTCTTCTAGTTGGACAAAAGCATTTCACTTGCATGTAAGATAACCATATGTTCTACTTGGAAAAAGTATGAGGATTTGAGCTTTCATCTGCTTAGACGAAAGTGTGAAAATTTTAGCTTTCTTCCGTTTAGATGAAAGTATTTCAATTATATGTAAGATAATTATATGATTTACTTAGAAAATATATGAGGATTTGAGCCTTTATCTACTTAGACGAAAGTGGGAAAATTTTAGCTTTCTTCTATTTAGACGAAAGCATTCCAATTACATGTAAGATAATCATATGATTTACTTAGAAAAAGTATGAGGATTTGAGCTTTCATCTTCTTAAACGAAAGTGTGAAAATTTTAGCTTTCTAATAGTTGGACGAAAGCATTTCAATTGCATGTAAGATAATCATATGTTCTACTTAGAAAAAGTATGAGGATTTGAGCTTTCATCTGCTTAGACGAAAGTGTGAAAATTTTAGCTTTCTTCCGCTTAGACGAAAGCATTTCAATTGTATGTAAGATAATCATATGATCTACTTAGAAAAAAGTCTTTATCTACTTAGACAAAAGTGGGAAAATTTTAGCTTTCTTCTATTTAGACGAAAGCATTCCAATTACATGTAAGATAATCATATGATTTACTTAGAAAAAATATGAAGATTTGAGCTTTCATCTGCTTAGACGAAAGTGTGAAAATGCTTGGATGTTGTTTTATTGAAATGCAACTTGTTAAATGTAGACAAAATACAAAGGGTAATTCATCAAATGGTAATCAAAGATATATCTATCATCCATCATATTAATAGAGACAGCTTAAAAATTTCATCAAAAACTTCATCAGACAATCAAGGGTAAAACTTTCTTAAATTGATCACATTCCATGTTCTGGCTAACTCTCTACCATCTATGTCTTGTAATTTGTAGCTCCCATTACCATGAGCTTTCTTTACAATGTATGGTCCTTCCCATGTTTGGTCCAATTTCCTTGAAGGTTCTTATCTACTGACGTCATTCTTCCTAAGAACCAAATCACCTTGAACAAAAGATCTGACATGCACCTTCTTGTCATGATATTTAGCTTATAGGAGTTTATGATGCAACCCCTTGTTTGTTGCAATGGTACGAATGTTTTCCAACAAATTCAAATTTTTAGCTGATTTCTGATTGTTTGTAGCTTCGTCCCAGAAATCTATCCTGGAAGATGAAATTCCAATTTCCACTGGAATAACAGCCTCAATTCCAAAACACAAATTTAAGGGAGATTCTCCTGTCCTTTCATTTGGGGTTGTTCTATAAGACCACAAAATATTAGATAGCTCTTCAATCCATCTTCCTTTTGAACTATCCAGGCATTTTTTTTTAAACCTTAGAGGATTATTCTGTTCATCACTTCAGCTAAGCCATTTGTTTGAGGATGCCCTACTGAAGTGAATCGATGATCAATGTTAAATTCAGAACATAACTCTTGAAACTCTTTTGCCTCAAATTGCTTCCCGTTATCAGTGATTAGAACCTTTTGGATGCCAAACCTTGTGATGATGTCTTCCCAAAAGAAATCCTTGGTTTTCTTTGCAGTTATTGTGGCTGAAGGTTTTGCCTCAATCCACTTAGTAAAATAATCTACAGCCACAAAAAGAAACTACTTGCCTCCAACTGCTTACGGGAAAGGACCCAAAATATCCATACCCCATTGATGAAATGGTACTGGAGACACCATGGAATGCAATTCATGTGCCGGCAAATGATGCAGATTAGCATGTAATTGACATTTTTCACAAGTTCGAACAAAATTAGAAGAATCTTCTTCCATACTTGGCCAAAAGTAACCAGCACGCATGATCTTCCTTGCTAAGCTTCTGGCTTCAATATGTGCCCCACAAATCCCTTCATGAACTTCCTGCAAAATGTATTTACTTTCATCTTCGGGAACACATTTAAGTAATGGCCAAGAAAATCCTCTGCGATATAATTGATCTTGTAAGATCGTATATCTTGCAGCCACAACTTTCAACTTATTGGCTTCCAAGGGGTCATTTGGAATGATCCATCTTTAAGATACTTGAGAATTGGAATTATCCAGGAAGAATGCATGTTTAAACAAGCAATTGTAATCTCCTCAATAGACTTCTTTTTTAGTAGATCAAGCCAAGTAGCACCAAGTGAAGTACCTACTTTCATTTTAGATAATGAATCAGCCTCTAAATTCTGAGCAAGAGGGATGTGTTCCAGCATAATGTATGAGAATTTGGAAAAAAGGATATGTACCTTCTCCAGGTGTCGTCTCGTGTTGTCTTCCTTTGCTTCGTATAGGGCATTCACTTGATTTACTAGGATCTAAGAATCAGACTGAAAAATCAACTTTTGTATACTAAGAGTTAAGGTTGTGCGAAGGAGAGCTATTAAAGCTTCATATTCAGACTCATTGTTGATTAGGTAAAAATCAAACTTGACAGCATAAGCTGAATGTATACCTTCTGGGCTTGTGAAAGTAAAGCCATCCCCTCTTGTATGTTCAGCTGAGCAACCATCAACATAAGCAATCCAACATCCCTGTTCTGAGGTGATGTTAGGATCATTCATTAGAAAAGATTCTTCTCTCGGGATTGTGTATTCAGCCACAAAGTCAGACAATGCTTGTGCCTTAATTATTTTTCGGGGTATATATTCAATATCAAAACCAGACAATTCAATTGCCCATCTCAACAATCTACCAGAAGCATCTAGTTTATGTAATATTTGTCTCATGGGGACATTTGTATAAACATGTACTTGATGAGCTTGAAAATATGGTTTAAGCTTTCTTACTGTGATAATAAGCATCAGGATGTGCTTCTCGAGTGTGGAATACTTTTGTTCAGAACTTTGTAGCAAATGACTCAAATAATAGACTGGTCTCTCAGCATTCATCTGTGAAATAGAAATTACTGAACTTAAAGCATGTTCAGATATTGAGATGTGCAAATGAAGGATTTCACCTTCATTTGGTGAAACCAACAAGGGATGTTTTCCCAAGTAAGCCTTTAGAGCATCAAATGCCTTTTGACAAGCATCAGTCCAAGAAAAGCTATTACTCTTGAGATTTTGAAGTACCTGAATGTGACAGATTCATTCAATGAGAGTTTCATAAGTTCTTAAATTCTGAAGAAAAATATTATCAAAATAATTGTAATGCTATGTGTCATGATCAGAGATGTAAATATGTTTTATGATATAAATCATGTGACGTTTATTATTGTTAAATTCGAAAAGGAACACGTACCTGGTAAAAAGGATGAGCTTTATCACCAGCTTTTGCCAAAAATCTGTTTAAGGCAATGATTCTTCCTGTAAGCTGTTGAACATCCTTCACTATTTTAGGTGCCTTCATCTCTAGTAAAGCTTGAATCTTTGTAGGGTTAGCTTCAATTCCTTGCTTGGAAACCATGTATCCTAAGAAACGTCCAGCCTCCACTCCAAAAGAACATTTCTTTGGGTTAAGTTTCAACCCATGTTGTTTCATGATGTCGAATGCTTCAGCCAGATCATCTAAGAAAGTGTCTGTTGTTTTGGACTTGATCATGATATCATCCACATATGCTTATATATTTCTTCCAAATTGTTTTGAAAACATGCGATTAACCATGTTCTGAAATTCTGCTCCAGCATTCTTCAAACCAAAGGGCATCCTCTGATAATAGTACAGCGTGATGAAAGATGCTTTACCTTCATCTTCCTTGGCTATCAGAATTTGATGGTAACCTTTGTAGGCGTCAAGGAAACAAAAAAGAGCGTGTCCTGAAGTAGCATCCACCAACTGATCCACCTTTGGCATTGGAAATGGCCTTTTAGGAATATGCTTGTTAACCGAAGTGAAATCAATACACATTCTCCAAGATCCATCTGGTTTTGGTACCAAGATTGGGTTAGATACCCAATTTGGAAAATTTACTGGTCTGATGATGCCTGCACTAAGGTCTTTCACCTCCTTCTTTATTGCTTCTTGTCTTTCCTTAGCAAAAAATCTACGCTTCTGAACTATCGGCTTCACCAAAGTTGGAATGCCAAGATGATGTTCTGCAAAACTCCAGTGGAACTAACCCCAAATCTATTGTGACCATGCAAAAATACCTTTATACTTTGTTAATAGATCTATCAATCCCAATTTTAATTTCTGTGGTAAGTGCTTTCCTATTCTTATGGTCTTCTCTTTATCTCCCAAGATAGGAAAATCCTCAACTTCGGAAGCAACTTCAATACGGGCTTCTTCAACTTCTTGAATCGAAAGAAGATCAACTTTATTATGTTGTGGAGTTTCATCCGTAGAAATTGCTGTCATGAAGCACTGTTGAGCTTGTTTCACATCTCCACGAATAACATGCAAGAATCTATGAATGTTCCTTGTTAACTCATGTTTGAAAGTACTAACTTGAGCTTCCATCAAGTTCAAACCTGGCCGACCCAAAATAACATTATACACCGAAGGAACATCAACCACAATGAACTCAGCTGTTTTCTTAATGATGTGAATGCCTTCTCCCCACGTAATCAACAATTTTATGACTCCTTTAGCATGCACCGTGTTTCCTGAGAATCCAACCAAAGGAATATCCTCCATTGTGATTAATGATAGAGGCACTGTCATAGCTTTTAAAGTTTCAACGTAAATAATGTTTGCCGAACTTCCTATATCAACCAAAATTCTTCTTACTAAACAATCTTCGATTTTCAAAGAAATCACCAACGGACTATCATCATTGAACTCCATAAGTTTTATTCTTTTTCCTTCTAGTGTGAGATAAGAAGAAGAAAAAGCTCCTAAAATAATGTTAATCACTCTAGGAGTTTTATCATCTACTTGAGAAGAATAATCCCCTTGAAGCAGATGAACCTCCTTCTTCTCTACATATTGTTGAAGCAAACCATTTCGAATAGCTTTCTCAATATTGTTCTTCAAAGCAAAACAATCATCCGTGACATGCCCAATATCTTGATGATATTCACAATATTTTTTGCTATCTCTATTTTCCTTTGGGGCCAAGATTGGTCTTGGCAGTGGAAAGATCGTTGGATCTCTAACCTCCCTAAGAATGTTATATCTCTTGGTATTCAAGGGAGTCGAAGGTTGACTCTCTCTTTGTTGTCTTTGACCAGAAGATGTAAAATGGGACGAATGTGCTTGGGAAGAAATGTTCCGAGGTTTATCCACTTGAAAAGTTCCCTTGTTGAAGTAATTACTTGGAATGAAATTCCCTTGGAAGACCCTTCTTTGTGGAAAGGCATCTCTTCTATGAAAGTTAGGGAACGAAGCTTGGTGTTGAAGATGGCCAAAATTATTTGGTCTTAGATCTCTTTGATAACTCTTACTACTTGGATAACTTTTGTCTCCTGTTTTTCTCTTGTTGAATTCAGGATGCAATAACTCTTCTCGTTCAAGTTGTCGAATCTCCCTCTTAGATTTCTCCAAATCTTCACCTTTTATCCATTTACAAATTTTGTCAAAAAGCTCCTTCATAGTTTGTGGCTAAAGAATATTCAGCTTCTCTGAATATTTACCAGGTCACAAGCCATTGCAAAATGCTTCAATGTAGGTACCTTCGGTCAAATTATAAACATGTAGAGATTCATCATTAAACCTTTTCAAATAAGCAGCCAGATTCTCTCCCTGTTTCTGCCGGATGTTAAGAAGATGTGTCTGAGGCTTCTTTTGAGTTCTACTACCCGCAAAGTTTCGAAGAAACATATCACCAAGTTGAACAAACAAACTGATTGTTCTTGGAGGAATAGATGCAAACCAATCCAAAGCATGGCCAGCCAAAGTGGTCGGAAAATACATTCACAATAAAGGATCATTATTAGCATATAGCAACATAGAATTAGTATATTGCTTTAAGTGAGTCTCTGGATCAGAAGATCCTGTGTATTTTGTGATTGTGGGAGGTTTTAAGTGTTCAGGTAAGGAAGTCAACTGACAACAATCTTGAAAGGGATTGGTATCAATAATATTCGAAGAACGTTTGGACAGTTGAGATTTATTTACTATGTGTTGAGCTTGGTTGAAAATTTCTTGGACTTGAGGATGATCTAAATGAGGATGGGAGGTGGTTGGAGGAATTTGCCAATGTGCAGGAGGGTGTTGATGTTGTGTTGGCTGTTTGTCTTTCGTGAAATGAGATGGAAAGGTTGTGGCTTGCTGATATTGAAAGGTTAGAGGCGCAACATCTTCAGGGGGACAACTTTCTCCAACACAAGCATCTTCCTCAACTTGTTTTCCTTGTAACTTCATATATTTTAAAAAATCATCAGCATGCTTCATCATGTAAGAGAGAGTCTCCAACTATTTCCGATCATAAGTAAGATAACCTTTTTCACCGAACTGTGTGGCTCTCCTAGCATTCGAAATAGAATGAGCAGAAGTTTCTCTAACCCTCTTCTTAGCACGGCGAAAAACATCTTTGCTTAAAGATAAGGTCGGGCGGCCAGCAGAAGGTGGTGGTTCTATGGTGGGAGGAAGTTGAGGTATTGGAGGAGAGTTTGGTGGAGAATGAATTGTAGGAAGCGTGTTTCCACGCGAAAGGGAAAGTTTCTCAGGAGGAATTTGAGGAATTCCTTTGGAAGGATGTTTTTTCTAAAGGTTGTTGTGTGTTGGTTAGGGCAGATTTACTTCTTGTATTCTTTGTTCGAGCTAGAAAATGGTGGGCACCAATTATGATGCTGATATATGGTCCCTTCTTGAAGGTTCTTCCGAATATCTTGAAAATTCCTTCTAGAATCCTTTAATTGAATTATAATAACTTCTCCTGCAAAACAAAAGCCCAAAGGGTGGAAAGACCCTTAGGCCCATCCGATGCTTAAGTCAGCAACTGATAGAGAAGTGAAAAGTAAAACCAATTAAAGTTAAAGGGTCCAGAACATCATACCTTTCCCTGTATAATAATACGGATATAAATAAAAGAAAAGTTAAAGCAAAATATTATAAAAATACGATGTGAGATAAATAAGATTAAAATATCCTAAATCAACTAATATCATCTATAATCTTTATTAAAAAATGGGCTTATATTATTTCTGGGCCCATATTAGAATCTGGGCCTCTATTATCATAAATGGGCTTATATTATTTCTGGGCCCATATTAGAATTTGGGCCTCTATTATCATAAATGCCCATCGGAAAATAAAATAAAATTTAAGGGTTAATAACAAATATCATATGGGCTGATTATTATGGGCTATTATTACCAAAGATGATGGAACAAGAGCTGCACTTCTGCTCCTTGGCAAAACCCACTCAAGAATATAGAAACTTTAGACCACAAGGCCTCCTTCAAAAATAGAAAATCCTTTCTTTTTCCCAAACGCAACAAAACAGAGATGAAATCTTAAAGATGAAATCTTCCAACAAAAACAGCAACCAACACCCAAACACACATACACTAGCACCTGATTTTTAACATACTCGAGTATTGGAGATGTTTATCGTCTTGTGCATGAGTTGAACTTGAAGACCCAATTATTTAGCTACACTGGGAAAAGCCTGCAACAAGAAGCAATCCTCATCAAAAATTTGCGCGAAATAGGTGGGATTGTAATGTCTACACTAAAATTTTGGAACAAATTTGTTTTTGAAGAAGAAGAAGGCCGAGGTTGAGGGGAAGAAGAAGAATGAAATTCGTGGAGGGAAAGAAGAGAAAAGGTGGGAAACTCAGAAATTTTGGTTTTTTTTATTATTTTTTTTCTCATCAAAAAGAGTGAAGTTCCATTGTTCTATTTTTTCCTTTAGGATTATTTTTTCTCTTTAGGCAAAAAAGAAAAAACGGCCGCTTAGAATTGAAGCTTGGTGGTTCAAGGAAGAAGAGTTTTCTTCGTTAATTTCCAACCACTGGGAGACTCAATGTAGTACTAATCGAAAGCTGCTTTTGGAGATGTTAAATCATCTTAAGCATCATATGCATGCATGGAGTTCTACAAAATTTGGTGACATACCGCGTCGGCTCAGGGAGGCCCAGACTGCACTGAGTAACCTGGTACCTGTTGTTTCAAATGATGAGGATTTCAAAAAAGCCCAGAATGATATTCATACTTTATTAGGGGTGGAAAATGAATATTGGAGACAATGATGTCGCTCCAACTAGCTCACAAATGGGGATCGAAACACTGCGTATTTCCATCACCATGCTAGTCATCGCCACCAGAGAAACCACATTTTGGCCATTCGGGATCGATAATGGTGGTTTGCTGCATATGGACCAAGATGCCATCACAGCTATGGCATGTGATTACTTCAAGAAATTATTCTGTAGTGAACAAGGCGGAGGACAATTTGAGCAAATCTTTGGTGATGCCCATTTTTCATGTCTCGTAGAGGAAGACCGCATTCTCCTGAACATGGATTTTATGGCCACTGAGGTAATTTTAGCTTTGAAAGCTTTCCATCCCACTAAAGCTACAAGGCCTGATGGTTTCCATGCTGCTTTTTATAAAAAAATATTGGCATATTGTTGGTCCTGATGTTCTTTCTACTATGCTTGGTTGTTTGAATGTTGATCTTAATATTGGTCATCTAAATGATACTTTTGTTACATTGATCCCCAAGATTAAAAACCCGGAAACTATGTCAGAATTTCGGCCTATCAGTTTATGTAATGTGTTATATAGACTTATTGCCAAATGTATTGTTAATAGACTCAAACTGGTCCTAGTTTCTTTGGTTGATGGTTCTCAGAGTGCTTTTGTCAGTAATCGTTTGATTACTGATTATATTATTATTGTTGTAGAGGCTTTTGACTGGCTTAAGTTAGGGAAAGGTAGTCCTAACTCTAAAGCCTATGCACTTAAATTGGATATGTCGAAGGCTTATGACAGGGTTGAATGGCAGTACATCCAGTGGGTGCTTCAGAAAATGCATTTTTCGGAGCGCATCACCACACTCATCATGGCTTGCATTTCTACGGTCAACCTCCAGATTTTGGTCAATGGATTTCCTTCTAAATGTATCAAGCCTTCTCGAGGACTTCGCCAAGGTGACCCTTTGTCCCCTTACTTATTTATTCTGTGTGCTGAAGGTTTTTCTTGTTTGATTGATCAGGCCGTTAGAAATGGTGCGTGGTCCTATATTCAGATGGGTCGGGGTGCTCCACAGATTTCACACCTTTTCTTTGCTAATGATTGCCTCCTCTTCATGGAGGATACAGATACTAGTGTGATGGTCTTGCAACAGGTATTGGATAAATATGCTCGGGTATCGGGTCAGCGGATTTACTTCCAAAAATCTTCCATTTACTTCTCTAAATCCTTGGATTTTACTCGAAGATTATTCCTAGCCCAACTCCTAGGTGTGCGGGTTTGTCAAGGCAATGGAAAATATTTGGGATTACCATATCTAGTGGGTCGCTCTAAACAAGAGGTTTTTTCTTATCTTAAGGAACGAGTTTGGAAAAAAACTCATGGGTGGAAAGAAAAAATTTTGTCTCCAAGTGGGAAGGAGGTATTAATTAAATCGGTACTCCAAGTGATTCCCACTTATGCCATGTCAATCTATCAGCTTCCTAGAGGTTTATGCAATGATATGTGTTCTATTATGAAGAAATTCTGGTGGCATTCTTCTAGTAACAATCATGGGGTAGCGTGGGTTGCATGGGAGAAACTTTGTGAGGCCAAACGGGATGGTGGACTGGACTTCCGTGACTTATCTCTCTTTAACCAGGCATTACTTGCAACACAAGGATGGCGAATTGTACAAAACCCTAACCTTTTGGTTGCAAGGGTTCTTAAATATCGTTATTTCCCTAACCATGATTTCATGCAGGTATCTCTGGGCTCTCAACCTTCCTATATGTGGAGATCATTTTTACATGGTAGATAGTTATTAAAACTTGGGTTGCATTGGCATCTTGGCGATGGGCAACACATTCGAGTTTTTGATGATCCTTGGTTACCGGAACCTTATTCTTCAAAGTGATCACATCCCCTTGTTTTCTCCATGAACGGTTGTATACTTGCCATTTGCTTAAAGATGGTAAATGGAATAACAATTTCTTAGAGTATTGTTTTACAGCAGGGATATTGAATTTATGAAGGGCATTCCTATTTGTCCAACGGGTGGTCGGGATCAATGGGTGTGGCATTTCACTCCTCACGGACTGTTTACTATTTCGTCTGCTTACCACCTAGCCCTCCAACACCAATGGAGTCACCAGTCTGCTAGCACCTCACAACATCGACAGACTTGGAAGCTGATATGGAATCTGAATATTCCTCCTAAAATATATCACTTTATCTGGAGGTTGTGCAACCAAACTTTAGCTACTCGTGCCAATTTACGGAGACGAGGGATTGATGTATTGGATACTTGCCGAAGGTCTAGGGAGCAAGGGAGACAGATATGCACCTTTTCCTTGAATGTAGTTCAGCCAAAGTAGTTTGGCAATCTGCACAAATACCTTTGCCTAGCTGGTTGTCCTCTGCGATGTCTTGGATCACCCTTTTGCATTTTGTTCAACACCGGGTGGAAGAATCATCGGAGATGCTAGCACACACAGCCATGCTTCTATGGTCCTTATGGCATGCATGGAACAGCTGTGTCTTCCATGACCGAGACACTCCCCCAAGAGAAACTGTGCGGTATGGTTTAGAGCTCTTGAAGGACTATCAAGCGCATGCAGCAGTCCATAGTTCAGTCACTGTGCAGCTCCCTCCTCCTGTAAATAGGTGGCACCCACCTCCCACAGGCAACCATAAACTGAACACGGATGCTGCTTTTTCTCCTCAAGGTGCCAGCTTTAGATTTGTGCTTCGCGATTCACTGGGCAATACGATTCTCACAGTGGCAGGGCCTCTTCAGCATATCTGCAATGCTGAACAGGCAAAACTGTTGGGTATTTGGCATAGTTTTCTAATGGTACAGCAAGCGGGTATTCTGCCTGGCATCATTGAAACGGATTGTGCAAGGTGTGTACATATGAAACTGCGCCTGATCTCTTTTTGAATGGGGCTCTTATGGAGATGGTCTCAGGGGGGGGTGTCGTGGAAGGGGGTTGGAAACTTCAGTTCTGCCCTAGAGTAGCTAATTTAGTGGCACCTAAGCCAGCCAAAGTTGGGGTATCCTTACCGCAAACTATATTGTGGTTTGATTCAGTACACCCAAGTGTTGTTGATGAATTGCAATCCGATTGGATTCCTTTGAATTTATAAAAATTATCACTTTTTTTCCTCAAAAAAAGTAAAAAAGTGGAAGAAATATTATACATAATTACAAGCATGCAATAAGTCGTTTCACGTATAATAGTCAAATTAACAACCAATGTCATAAATAAAATATAGTATTCTTTAATTTTATTTTTTTTTTAATTATATGATGTCCTTATCGTTTAATTTGAAAAAAAAAAAATTACTGAGGTAGATCCCTAAAATTACAACATGGAACTAAAATACAAAATAAGGTCATCTTTAAAATGAATTAACTCAATACCTCTCACCTAATCGGTCAAGTTAAAATACATAAGTAAAGAGAGGAGGAGAATCAAGTTTGTTGTCAAGCACATAGGTTTGTTAAAAAATTGAGAGCTAATATTTTAGGAAGAGGCCTAAATTACACTTTATTTTGGATACTAATTCTCATCAACTTTCTTGTGGACAGACTATATGAGCCCATTTGGTTTGAAGAATGTGAATCATATCTACATTAAGCTTAGGTTGTATTTGGACTCTTCATTAGTGCAAAATTTGAGTTGGATAATCTCTTATACTTATTAGAGGTGCTCTATTTCTTGATACTCCAATACTCTGATAATTATATCATCATTGCACATATAAAATTCTACTTTTCTAAAAATAATTAAAATCTTTTCTAAATAATTATTTAGTAAACACTTTTTTTTTTTCTTTTGAGAGGAAATGTAGATCATTTCATTACGAAAGTAAAAGATCAACCTGATAGGCTGAAAGAACATCTGAAGGAAAATTTGAATGCCAAACTTGAGTTATCTTAAGAGATAAACCCTTTTTGGCAAGAATATGAGCTGGTCAATTACCCGCTAGGCGAGCAAAAAAATTCAAAGCTTCGAATAATAACCCTTTTTGAACAATAGTTAAGAAGTCACTTTCAATAACTAAGGATGGGAGAATAAGAAGCTGAGCCCACCACATAATAATAAACATAGTTGTAGCCTCCTCAAATTCACATAATCAATGTGTGGGAATATCTTTTCGTAAAAGACCTAAATAATATGACTACTAAGTTGGTTGTAAGAAAGATCGACGATGAAAAGATAATTGAAAGATGATTGTAAGAAATATTAAACTACTAGAAGATGGTCATCCTCCCAAAAAAAATATGATTGAATAGATACCACGTCATAGGACTTTAAATGCATAATTATTTGCAATGTTTAAACTTATCTTGTAGTTAATGTTATGTGTGGAATATATAATAGATGATGATATATTA
>JAXGGT010018123.1:0-17005 GCA_035583425.1 Marsdenia floribunda
TATAAATGTAAAATCGTGATGCTTCCTTGTTACTATCTACATGCGATAGGTACTCTGCCTTTAGTTGTGTTTGATTAAGTGACAACCCTATGTGATTCGTTCTATTTGACTTATTTCTTTTTTATCACAACACAAGCACACACCAGGCTAAGAAAATGGTGGTTCGCAAAGGATCACAAAAGATTGTAGACTATTTTTGCAGATTACCTTTTGAACAAAAAGATGAAAAATGGTATGAAAAGAGAAGATAAGTATGAGAACTGTGAATGATGGTGAATTAAGTTTCATTCAAATTTATAGAAGATTCACAACAGGTAAAATAAAAGTTACCATTGTACCTTCCCGGACGGTTATAACCGTTCAATAAATATAGCTATTATGAAATAAACCCCTTCGGGTAACTGATATCAGATAATAAATGAACAGTTATTGTTACTCAGAAAGTGACCCGTGTTTTATTTCTTTATTTCAAAATTAAATTTTCTGCCAGTTTATACAACAAACAAAATGCTTATGATGCTATGCACACCATTTTTACCATTTTACCCTTGAAGGCAAAAATATCTTTAAAACTAAAAAGATTTTACTTTTCTTAAAAAACTCGTTAAGCTGCTAAAACCCCCTTAAAATATCTTAATAACTACTCATAACCATTTTCCTTGTGGAACACTCAACTTCGGCTCCAAGAAATTGATGTTTATCCATCATAATTTGTCTATAAAAGGAGCCAAAAAGAGCTAAAAAGGGGATTGAACGTTCTGATATTTCATTTTACTCTGAAAAAGCCTCTCTCTAAGACCTTTCCTAATGAGTTTTCTCTAAGAAATCTCCAAGTGTCAAAAAGGCTTTTTCAACCATTTTTTGCCTTTTCTCCCATTCGAATTCGAGACTTAGAATCCATTTTGAATACATTTCTAAGCTAAAACAACCATTTGGCATCCATTTGAGAGAGAATATTTCTTTGGAAAATTATTTCAAAGTTGCTTATATTTTACCCCGACTAAACTTTCCCATCAGGAAACCTATTTCCCATTGGGATAGTCATTTTCCTCTCACACCTAGTGAGGTATTTTCTATCTGATATTTCCCTTACATCATATAAGTCTCAAGAATACTATAGGAATTCAAGATCTCTTACAAGAATTCAAGATCTTTCAAGGAGATTCAAGATTATAAGCATCCCAAAATGGATTCAAGTAGGTTTTTGCAAATCTTTATTATTAATTCTTGCTAATCTGACATAAAGATTTTGGGTTCTTATTATGATAAATAATAATATATACACATATTATTCTAACACACAATGGTTGTTGCACAAAATGTTTCTATTCTAATTTTATTTTTCATAAACTCTTACTGATTTACCATATGAATTTTTTTTTTTCATTAGAATTCAATAGTAAATTTACGATAAAACTTATTTTGACTAAAGAAATCATTAAGTCCCGTATGTCTCTTTTTTTCCCTTCAGGTCCCTTTTATTCCCATAGTATTTATAGTTGATGCTAAGATTGCAAGTATACAATCTATCAAAGTAATAAAAAATATCAATCGCACAAGGATTTTTGTGTAACTACTAAATTATCTTTATTTGCATTCAACTTAGACAAAAAATATTATCGTTGGATTTAATTATCTACTAAAAGTAAAAAAAAAAAGAAAAGGAAAAGATATTTATGAAAGAAACAATCAATAATATGAATAGACTAAGACTCTTTTGATCCAACCTACTCCTTTTATGAAAGATAATAGTTAATATTAATTTAACTCTCGAGTTTGTTTACGGTAGAATTCCCAAATATAAACTAGACATAATTCCTTAGCAAAAAATCCCTAATTTTGTTATGTAAATCAATTAAATTCCCATGTGATTTTAACAAAAAAAAACTCCATAAAACTATTGCGGAATTCCCTAACTTTTAAAGATTAGAAACCGCACAATAGAAATCGAATCTATTCCCAGACAATTTTACCAAGTGTTATTATCACTTTCTACCAATTCAACCTAGCCTCTTCCGATGTGTAGGTTAAATCTAATGTCATGCTATTATTGATCAGATAATCACAGACATTAAGAACAAGCAATAATAATAAACAGAGAATCGAGATTAATAAAATAATAAATTAAACTACAAAATCCATAAAAGTTTCAACCTTCTCAAAAGGTCGTAATCACGATAAAATCTAGCTACTCATAGCTAGAATAAAACACATAATTATTTCTAAAGTAAGAAAGAGAAAGAGTAGAGAGAGTTTTGCTGGGTTGCTTCAGTCTTTAAGTAATCTCTAACTTCTCCCCTTTTTTTCTAATTCTCTTCTAGGTCCTTATTTATAGAAAATAAAATAGAAGTCTAATCTAATTAAATCTCTTTGACTCTTCTAATTGGACTCTTATGTCTTCTAGTCTTCTTGATTTCTCCAGTGACTTTACTGATAAGTTTATCCCTACAAAATAAAATATGATATTAATTAAATATTCTATCAATAAAATCATATTTATCACCACATTTAATCATAATTAAGGATAAATATATCCAATTAAATTTGATATATTTTAGGTATATCAATTCCCCCATACTTAGCTTTTTGCTTGTCCTCAAGCAAAATTGTAGAATATGAATCATAATCAAAGTTAAATAAAGAGTAATGGATAATCTTCTAATCAATCATATCATAATAAATATCTCACTATTTCTCACATCTCAAAAAAAATTGAAAACAAATCATAGAAACCAAAGTATGATCCATACAAAAATTCAATTAATCTATACAATACTTGTCACTTAATAAGATAATATGGCTCAAAATAATTTTAAAAATTGTATTTTTCATTGTAAAACCAATTGAACCAAACCATGGATCAAAATAGCAACTCTTGATTAATAAAAAAATAAATAAATAAATAAACACAACCATAGGCTTGTAAATTTACACGTTATCCACTAATTAAAATCAATCAACCAACTTGGGTCAAATAGGACTTTTAGCTTGTAACGTTAGGCTCGGGAGTTGGTTAACAAACGAAGGATAAAAGGATAAAGCATAATATAAGAGTACGAGAATGAGTTAAGATAAACAATTCCCACACTATTCTTCTCTTTTAGAAATAGTGAAAATTTATATCCCTTCACCTTTTTCGTCACAATATTTCTTATCAAATCCATAATGTACTTCATCAATTTTTCTCTCTTCCTTCTTTTTTTTTTTTTTTTCCCCCCAAATCCTTGCTTCTTTCTTTCTTTTCTTTTACATGGAGAGTGAGTTTGTTTTTGCCTCACCTTTTCCTTTTTTGCTTATTGCTTTTTCAAACAATCTAATTTTTTTTTTTTTTATTTTCTTCAACTTATTTATCTCTTCGAATGTATTCCCCATCCACTTTTTTTCTTCATCAACCATAAATTTCTCACTCTTCATCAAATATCTTCCAACATCTTTCAAAAGAAATTTGGGCCCTACATTCTCTTGTAAAATGTATAACGGTAGAAAAGTAAATAAACGAGGTTAATGTCAAAGAAAATTGAATAGTTATGTAAGTATTCTCAATTTAAGCTCAAAAAGTGATCTATGGATTTATTGTAATAAGGTAGGTATATAAAAGCTCAAATGAGTCAAAGAAGGCCTTATGTCATCCCCCAGTCAACTAATTAATCTGATTATTTCGCCTCACACATGTAAAGAAACAAGTTCTATGTGTAAAAAATAAAATTCACCAAAAGAGTTATTTATCCCATGGTAAAATCCAAAAGAATCTTACAATATGTTTTATAAAAAAATTATTAAAAAAATTTTCAAAGAGCCTCATACCTCATCAAGATCAAAGTAAGTATAAATTCTATTAAAGATCTATAATTTCACATACCAAAGTCACTGATCATGAATTTTAATGAAATAAAAGATGTGATTAATAATAAAGATATAATTAATTAATAGATAACTACCAAAACTCAATACTAAACTTAATTATGTCCAAGAAAAAAATCAATTTGAAATTATTCAAAATATATTTGATATTTTAAGCTTAAGAAAATAATATCAAAAGATTAAATAATTTATTCTATCCCCACATTTAAAATTCACATTGTCCTCAATGGGAAAATAAATAAATATGATTCCAAGAAGAGAGAATACTCTCCTTTCGTTTGCGTAGATGCACTAATGGGGTAATAGAATGTCAGTCTGAAGAAGCAAAAAAATTTCTCGTAAAAGTTTGAGCACCTAAATTAAGTCCAAGAGAAGAATTAATGAAAGAGAAAAAAGAATTTGAAATTTGAAATTTGAAATTAAAAAGAAAAAAGAAAAGAAAAGAAAAATAGTTCTCTATAGTATTGAGCTTGACTTCCTTTATTATTTCTTTATTGTGGAAAATAATGGGGTTGAAGATGCGTATTATTCAAAGGAATCATCTATCCAATATCTTTTTTTACTTCTTCATAACTCTTTGAAATTATACTCCTTTTATCTTCCAATCTCGTACTCCTTTTGAATTTTTCCATAAATAACAAAAACTTTGATTCAAATTTAAGATCATCTGGAGGTTTTTCTTTATTTTTTAACTTAGTTTCCTCTATATCCAACTTTTGAGAACTCCTTAACTTCTCTATATAAAAATTATCCTGCGAGGAATTCTCAATTGATTTGTTAGTAGAGTTAACAAAATTTATAAATTCATTACAATGAGGAGTTCTACCACAATTATTTTCCTTAAAAATCACACTTTTATCTCCAATTCGAAAGATCATCTCACCTTTTTCAATATCAAATAAAGCTGTAGCAGTGTTTAAAAAAGGTCTACCCAAAAGTAATGGCAAATAATTATCATTATCCATATCAAGCACAAAGAAATCCACATGGGATGAAAATTTATCAATTTTGACAATAACATATTTTATGATTCAATTAGGGATTTTAGTGGACCTATCAGCTATTTGAAGTTGGAATTTAGTATCTTTCATATCTTTTAATTCCAATTTATGATAAACTGATGAAGGCATGAGATTAATACAAGAACCTAAATGACACAACACATTCTTAAAAGATAAATCACCAATAGAACAAGGAATATGAAAACTCCCTGGGTCATCAAGTTTGGGTGGAAATTCATTTTGAAGATTTAGTTCTTCTAAAAACTTTTCTCTGCTAGGAAGAATCTTCTTTAAAAGCTCGAAGTATTGATAATATCAAGAGGAAGGTTAATCTCTAGTTTCTTGATAATATTAAGAAACTTTTTAAATTGATCTTCAACATATGGATGTTGTTGAATAGCATTAGGAAAAGGTAAAGAAATAAAATCAATTATTGTACTCATACTTACCTTCATTATTAGAAGGGGAAGAATTGTCTTTCTTTATAATTTCTTCATTGTCTTGAACATCTTCTCCTCTTCTTTCTCATCTAATTCCTCTTTTTTTCAAAATTATGGCATTAACTTCCTTTGGATTTCTTTCAGTATCACTTGGAAGCATACCTTGAGGCCTATTGAAAATAGCACTTGCAATTTGACCAACTTCAACCTCTACATTCCGAAGAGAATTCTTTATTTGTTGATTTTCATTCTCTAGGGTGATAAATCTTGTATAGTTGCTTCCATAAATTAGAATTAAATGAAGGGTTACCTCTATTTTGTCCAACATAGTTACGTTGATGTTATAGTTCTCCATTGTATTTACGCCAACAAGTTGAGGGCATTGATTCATATAATGTCTTCCCTTACATATCTCACAATTTATAATTGAAGTTCCAAAGTTTATATAATCTATCTTCTTGTTGAGGGCCTCATTTTTTGCCAAGATATTTGTATGAACATCAACTTCTAAAACTCCTCTTCATTTTGAAGAATTATCCCATTGAGCACCATTCTAAGCCATAGATTCTAATTTATTCCAAGCTTCATTTTCTTCTAAATTCATGAATTGTCCTCCACTTGAAGCATCTAGAAAAGCTCTTGTTTCTTCTCTACACCCTTTGTTAAAAGCGTGTATCTAAAAACCATTAATCCATGGTGCAGACATTGACGCTGATAATCGTTAAATCTTTCCCAAGCTTCATATAATGATTCATTAGGTCCCTGCACAAAATTACAAATATTAGCATGAATTTCAATACTTTTACTAGGAGGGAAAAAACAAAACATAAATAATTGAGCTAATTGATTCCATGAAGTAATAGATCCTCTTCTTTGAGAATAAAGTCATGTTCTAGCCTTATCCCTCAAAGAGAAAGGAAAAAGTTTCAACTTTTACATATCTCGTGGTAATCCATTGATTTGGAAGGTGTCACAAATAGCCAAGAAGTTAGTAAGATGATCTTGTGGATTCTCATTGGGCCAACTTCCAAAGGAACTATTTTGAAACATGTGGATGTATTGAACTTCAATCTTGAAAGTAGCAGCAGTGATTTCAAGGATGACTATAGCAGGTACATGATTATCTTCAATTATTGGTTTGGCATAGTCACTTAAAAGTCGACCCCTTTGCTGATTTATTGGGTTGAGATCACCATAATTGTTTCCAGCCATCTCTTCAAATTTCAATCTCCTAACTCCACTACAGTTCTTCCTTGCAAAAGCTTCAATTTCAGGAATAAACACCAATCGTTCTTTAGAAATGCATGTCATAAACATAGAAAGAAATAATATGAAAAATTTAGAAAGTCTAAACTTAAATTAAGAAATCAAATTTAACACTAAACAAAACAGTCCCTGGCAACGGCACCAAAAACTTGATGCTAAGATTGCAAGTATATAATCTATCAAAGTAATAAAAAATATCAATCCCATAAAGACTGTTGTTTAACTGCTAAAATATCTTTATTTATATTCAACTTAGACAAAAAATATTATCGTTGGATTTAATTATGTACTAATAGTAAACAAAAAGATATTTATGAAAGAAACAATTAATAATATGAATAGATTAAGACTCTTTTGATCTAACCTACTCCTTTTATGAAAGATAATAGTTAATATTAATTTAACTCTCGAGTTTGCTTACGGTAGAATTTTCAAATATATACTAGACCTAATTCTTTAGTAAAAAGTCCCTAATTTTGTTAGGTAAATCAATCAGGTTCCCTTGTGATTTTAACAAACAAAACTGCATAAAATTGTTGTGGAATTCCCTAACTTTTAAAGGTTAGAAACCGCACAATAGAAATTGAATCTATTCTAGTCAATTTTACCAAGTGTTATTATCACTTTCTTCCAATTCAACCTAGTCTTGTCCGATCTGTAGGTTAAATCTAATGTCATGCAATTATTGATCAGATAATCACAGGCATTAAGAACAATCAATAATAATAAACAAGGAATCGAGATTAATTAAAATAATAAATTAAACTATGAAATCCATAAAAGTTTCAGCCCTCACAAAAGGCTTTAATCACGATAAAACCTAGCTACTCATAGCTAGAATAAAGCATATAATTATTTCTAACATAAGAGAGAGAAAGAGTAGAAAGAGTTTTACTAGATTGCTTTATCTTCAAGTAATCTCTAACTTCTCCCATTTTTTTTTTTTCCTGATTCTCTTATAAGTCCTTATTTATAGAGAATAAAATAGAAGTCTAATCTAATTAAATCTCTTTGACTTTTCTAATTGGACTATGTCTTATAGTCTTCTTGATTCTCCAATGACTTTATTTTGTCATTATATTGTCCAAATCATATATATTCCAAGATTCTTCATATTTTGATAATTCTTTTATCCCTACAAAATAAAATATGATATTAATTAAATATTTTATAAATAAAATCATATTTATCACCACATTTAATCACAATTAAGGATAAATATATCAAATAAAAGTCGACATATTTTTTGGTATATCAATAGTATATCTATCTATCTACATATAAGACTATTTTAAATGAATAATTATTTAAAAATTTTAAATAATAATTTTTTTTTTAAAAAAAATTGATATTAACATTTTAGAAATAATTTTTCTTTTTTGGGTCAAAAAGGCTTAAATTAGTGGATATCAGTCTAAAAAAAGTTGATATTAACATTTTAGAAATAAATATTTTTTGGTTAAAAAGGCTTAAATCAGTGGATATTAGTCTTACTTATAATTCTAGAAGTCATCAGTTCATCACATATTAGAAGTGAAAATGCCTTAGAATTTCAAAATAAATATTTTTTGATTGAAAACATTCAAGAAAAGCCTAAACAAAGCTAAGTTTAGCCATCCTTTAAAAGCCCACCAACCGAGAACAAGGTGGTAGACTAGTGTGTAATTCTTCTTACTTAGGTGCCTCCAACTGGGTTCAATTCTCAATAGGGATGACCTTGTGCTCAATTTCAACCATGTGCTATAGTCTTAGGGGTATAACTTCATAGATCCCTCGCGGATTGCCAAGAAGAGAAAAAAAAAAAAAAAAAAATGCCCACCAACCGTATAAGTCCTCAAATCCATAATGATAACCTGCTTCATCGAGAATTATAGCCCATCGTCTATTTACAAGGGGAAACCCATTAAATACTACCTGCTTGTAATAATAATAAAAAAAAAATTACAACATAAACAAAATACATATACATTAAAAACGAAAGCAGTTTAATTAGTAATGATTTAAAAAATAATCTTATAAAAATTGATTTTAAAAATCTAAATATAAGATATCATATATTTGAATCATAATGATAACCAAAATACATATTTAATGGGTCAAATTAAATATGAAATAAACAATATATATATTAGAAATGAGAGCATATGATAATTTAATTAATAGAAATTTATTTATGAATATAGTTATGAGTTTCAATTAGAATTCGATGTCAAAGACCTCACAATAAAATAAAATGAAAAATGAAATGGGAGCATATGAATTTTATTTTATTATTATTTTTAACACAAACCCTAAAAACCTTCTTTTATCATAATTTGTGGTTCATGTGGTTAATGATTATTTCTTATAACAAATTAAATGGTGTTTATATTGGAAATCCAATTGCTTGTTTTGCTTTCAATAAAGTAATAAAATACAAAAGTTGTTCCATTTCAAAAATCTTGTAGATAATATAGAATAACTATTATATCTATGAAAGAAAATTAGATATTTTAGTCACTATATTATTTTTGTTTGGAAGAATTAACTTTTTTTTTTTCTTTAACTTTTTTTAATCCCCAAATTAAAATTAATTGGATAAACATGTCCTTTCGACTATACTTTTACCTATTTTCGGTGCCAAAAGTTACATAATTTGCGCATATACATTTTTTGAATGTATAAAAATGCCCTTATTTAATAGAACATTTGTAAATTACATGATTTTTAGTACCGAAAATAGGCAAAAATATGTCTAGAAAGACTTGTTTATCTAATCAATTTTAATTTGGGGACTAACAAAGTTAAAAGAAAAAAAAAAATAGAGACTAATTCTTCCAAACAAAAAGAATATGAGAATTAAAATGTCCAATTTTCCTATCCCTACAATATATTTAATGATTTATTAAAAATGTATAAAATAATAGATTAAATATAAATAGCTGTTTCAAAAATATGAAAAAAAACAAAAAAAACAAAAATTTTGAGATGGAGAGAGTAGTATTCAACTAGTTAATTTAAAAAACAAGTCTTTTTTTCCCATTATCGCTAAATATAATACTCTAAATGCCAATTTTATCTTTTAGATATTTTTTGCCCTTTCCGCTTGTTATTTTTTCTTTTCAAACACTCTCAAACTTAATATCAAAAAAAAAAAAAAAAAAAAATCATAATCAAAATTACAACAAATATAGTCAAATATTAAAAAAAAACATACACGATGACTTCGAAATAGGATCCTTTGAAAGTAAATTTTTATTTATTAATTTTTTTAAAAATTACGATATTTTATTTTTAAACAAAATATATTTTACAAAAAAGACCCTTTTAAATCTAATAGGTCTCATTTATAAATCCCGCTAAAATTCAATAGGTTTCTTTCAAGAATGGCTAGAAATTAATGAATCTCTATTTTTATTTATTTATTTATTATTTTAATTAAATAAATATTTATTAAAATCAATATATATATATGACCTTATAATATTATAATATTAAATATTATTAAAAAAAATGATATTATTTTGTTTATATTATAACTTTTTCACTAATTAAATTTATTTAACCGTGTAATATATTTTAAATTTAATCACATAATTCATATTTGTTGTTAAACTATGTTAAACTAGTTTATGTTATAAATCTATTTAATTATATGAATATTCATTGTAGTCTCTCATATACTCTTAATTTTTTACTTCATAGTCTTCACAGTTGTATCTTTATAAATAGGGCCTTAATTGACTAATGATATACGAGAACAATATATTCTCTATATTCTCCCCATTTTCTATTTGATTTATCTTTATTTTTATAATACGTCATCAGCACGAACCTCTACATTTAGTTTTTGTATTTAATATTTTAAGTATGAACTTGTTTAGTAGTATTCATATGAATTATTTAGTAGAATTTTCAATGAGCCTCTATCACACACCGTTAAAGCTTCTACCATCAGTACCATATCTCAAGTTTGATTCAAGAAAAATAAAGAGGTATGTTATTTATTTTGGTGATAAAATTATAGCTTTTGAAGCCACCAAAAAAAGAATTATTCTTTTTCAAGAATATTAAATGTTGAGATGCATCTAATCAAGACTAGTTCGGTAGACACTGTCATCCCAAATAATTATTTAAATATGTGAGTTTAAAGAGGATATCTTTTCTGAAAAATATCAACTGATTTGATTACCAAACAATGGTTGAAATATAATCGTATGGAATATTCGACTATTCAACTGCCAAAAGATAGTCGAAAGATGATTGTAAAAAGTATTCGGACACTAGAAGATGGTTATTCTCCTAAAAATAGAATATGATAAAAGTCAATCCGTAAAGAAAATAACTTTTACTTGAGATAATTAAATATATCTCGCAATTAAAATTACGTGGAAGAATATAATAAATGACAATATGCTAGAGAGAATTTAATCCTATACAGTGGTAAAATATTCATAACCACAAGAAATGGAAAACAACAATAACCACGAAATAAGTTTATCTTTTCTTTATGTTTTACTTTTTTTTTTAATATTTTTTTTATTATTATTTAATGTTTTTGTATAATATATATTTATCTTAATATATTTCTCTATTATCTATATAGCTTTTGCATTATCTATATATATCATCCACCATAAGTGGTAGTGATATTACTTACAAAAAATAAAATTGTAATAATATTTTAATGATTGACAAGTGAAAGTATAAGTGGACAAAGAAAATTTTTCATTAAAAAAAAAAAAAAAAATTATGTTATGGTTAAACATAAATGATCATTAGTCTATGTAATTGCAATACTTAAAAATATAAATATGATTGACTTTTTCGAACATTAAAAAAGAAAAAATTATAATATTATCTAATATATTATATTTATATTTTAGTTTATTAGGATATTTTATCCTCTATCTTTTTGGTATCTTTTTCTTTTACAATTCATTTATTAGGATATTATATTTATCATTTTATAAAATTTTATTAGTAAATTACTTAATTATAATTTTCATATGTATTTATGTGCCCAAATACTTAAAAATCTTCGACTGCTCTTTTATCTAGGCATTTGTTTTGAACATGTTAAATTACTATTATAATTGAAATTGATCGTGTCGCTAAAAAAGCTAGAATAATTATCCTTCATGTTATAAAACTTGGAAAGTAAAATACTTTATTTATTTATTTATTTTATTGTTATTATTTTTAAAAAAAGAAAAAATAGTGACATATGGAACTATGTAAAATAAAAATGGCAAACAAATTGGCACAAATAGACCCAGACTATGGCCATTTTGTGATATTGGTCCCGAATTAATTTTTTTGGTGATATTGGTCCCTAAATTATGTTGAATTGAGTGAAATTGGTCCCTTAATTAATTTTTTGGTGACATTAGTCCTTGAACTATGTTAAATTGTGTGATATTGGACCTTTTGGTTAAATTTTTCTGTTAAATAACTATTTAAGTTTTGTTAAAAAAAAATTGTCCAGGGGCATTGTGGTTTTTTTACTTGGAAATTTAAAAAAAGAAAAAGAAAATAGTCTTCTTCTTAACATAAAATTAACTAAAAGGACCAATATCACACAATTCAACATAGTTCAGGGACTAATATTACCAAAAAAAATTAATTTAGGGACCAATGTCACCAAATGGCCATAATTTGGGGACTATATATTCCAATTTGCCAAAAATGACAAGCAATAATTATATATATACAGTTGTCGAACTGAAAGCAACAATCATGGCGTCGAGGTAGTGACTTTATCGCAGTATGGATCATAATTATTTATTTCAATTTTAACCTTTATTATTTTTATTTTTATTTATTTATATTTATAATATTAATTTATGCATTTTTTTTTATTATTTATTTATAGTGCTTTTATTCATTTATTTTGTAATATTTATTTATAACACTTTTATTCATTTGTAATATTTATATTTTATTATTATTTTTATTTTATTGAAGTATGTGGATAAAGATATATGTCTTGTAGACATTGCAACTACTTATATTATCCTTAAAGATAGGAAGTATTTTGTCAAAATAAAGATGTTGTATATGTTACTACATTTTTTGGTAATACAAAATTAATTGAATGCTCCAAAAGAGTAATTATAATATTGTCAGAAAGCTATTATAATTTCTGGTAATTAATTGAATGTTCTAGAAGAACAATTACAATATTTCATAAAGATATGAATTTTACTATAAACCAGAAGTTTATTGATTTAAAAACTTTTACTATTTGGCATGATCAGTTAAGGCATCCCGATTCAATATGATGCGAAAAAAATTTATTGAACATCACATGGACACTCATTGAAAAACTTTAAGATTTTTCGATCCAAAGAATTTCATGCAGCTTGTTCTGAATGTAAATTAGGCCATTAGCAGATATTTTGTGGCTATAAATAGACACATCTAGTTGATGGTCTCATGTATGTCAATTATCAACTCACAACCTTAGGTTTGTGAGATTGTTTGCTCAAATAAGAAAACTACGAGCACAATATATCTTAATAATATTGTGATTGGCACAAGTACTGTAGAACGTATTTTAGTTCATGTTCATACACAAAAATTGGTTAGTTGAATCGTTTATTAAGCGATTACAATTCATAGCTATACATTTACTAACGAGAGCAAAATTGTTTTATTATTACTTAAGAGCTATGCAATTTTTTATGCAGCAGAACTAAAAGTTTTCCAATTTACAGTTGGCTAATGATCAATAGCCAAATATTTACTGTCCAAGATTTTTTTTTTTTGAATGTGCAATATTTATCTCTATAACTACACCACAATGCACAAAGATGGGTCTTTAAAGGACATAGAGAATATATGCTAGATTTTATTCTCCTATCATTAGCTATGTTGGAGATATTTTTACAATTCTAATGAATCATAATTCTCAATATTTAGGGGAGAAACAAAAATGTAGCTTGATAAAAATATTACATATCATAATTTGCAATATTTTGATCATCATACAAAGTAATGTGAACTTAAAGTTCAAAAGATAGTCCAACTACAAAATACAAACTACCATATGGATTTACTAACCTAAAGAAAGTGACTAATTAAGTCACATATACCAACTACAACGTGACTTTGATTAGGTCTTATGAAATAAGATTTTATCGGAGTATATAACTTGGTGTTTAGTGTAGGGTTTATATTTTTAATTTTTCTTTTAAAGTTTAGAGTTTAAGATTTTAAATTAAAAGTTTTAGAGATTTTTATATTATTTTTTTTAAAAAAAATAATTGTGTAGTATTGATGTTTTTATATTAAAATAAACTTTTTTTATTTAATTTTATATTCGTAAAGAGTAAATTTACTAACTATTTTAAGATAGTATGAAAATTTTTAAAAGTATAATTATATTTTATTGGTATATATAGATATTTTGAGTATATTTAAAACTATTTATTAAGAAATTGTCCTTTATTCAATAAAGATATTATATAAGTATTTTTTTGTTCATTTTCTTTCTAAGTTGGTTGATGTTAGTAAATAATTATATTTTAATATTAAGAATGGTTTTCAATTTGTTTAAATTATTTGCAAATTGAAGTGTATTCAAATTCTATTTATTAAAAATATCAAGAATCTTAAAAATATATGTACCCTTTAAATAGTATTATAGTAATATATATATCATATTTTTAAACCATATTTCCTTAAAAGATGAATATTTATAATTATATTGGTCTATATTTTAGTTTTCAGACTCATAAGGTACCTGGACCTGATGGCTTGCAGCCAATTCTTTTCCAAAAATACTGGTCTCTATTGCATAATCATATTATTCAGTTCACTAAGAACATATTCAATCTTAAAAAAATTCCTATTGATTTAAATAAAACATATATAACTCTAATACTAAAGATTAATAATGCAAAAAATATCCTACAATATAGGCCTATTAGTCTTTGTAACACAATTTATAAATTAGTAACAAAAATCATTTCTACAAGGCTTAAAATGCCCTTAATGAACTTGATTAGCCCTATGCAATCAGCTTTCCTTCCTAAAAGAAGAGTTGCTAATAATATAAATTTAGTTCAAGAAGCACTTTATAGGATCAATAAATCAACAATGAAAAAATCACATATGATCCTCAAGATTGATATAGAAAAAACTTTTGATAAATTAGAATAGAGTTTTGTAAGGAATGAACTCTACTTCTTTAAATATCCTGACTTTTTAATACACCTTATTATGCAGTGCCTGTCTACCTCATCACTCTGTATATTGATAAATGGTAACCCAAATCCAATTTTTAACCCTTCAAGAGGGATTAGGCAAGGAGATTCCATCTCATCCTACCTATTTATCTTATGCATGGATTATTTGTCTCTATTCATAACATATGTTGTCAATCAACACAAATGGAAGGCCCTTAAGCTAGATAATGATAAAAATGGTCCCTATCTTTCTCATCTATTTTTTGCAGATAACAATATTCAACATCTTCACCTATTTTTCAAATATTTCTAGTGAAACTATTAATTTAGAAAAATCCAAGATTTTCTTTTCACCTAATACTAAAACTAATATTAAGAGGAACATTTCTGCCTAGCTTAACATTAAACCTACACATTCTCTAGGAACATACTTAGGCTGCCCCTTGACTCTCGAATCCTTTAACAAATTAACCTTTCAAGGAATTTTAGATAAAATAAATTTAAAGCTTAATGCTTGGGAAAACAAATACTTAAACATGGCAGGTAGAGTTACTTTGATTAAAAGTACTTTATCAAGCATTCCTACACATTCTATGCAGATTCTTCATCTTCCCAATTTTCTACTAAAAAACATAAATCATGTCATTAGAAAATTTCTATGGGGAGAAAAAGATAATAAGAAGAAATTGCATTTAGTAAACTAGAAAAAGGTTTGCCTGCCCCAAAAGTTAAGAGGCTTACGTATTCCTGAGGCAATGATAAAGACAAAGCTGTAATGAGGAGTCAAGCTTGGAGACTAGTTAACACTAATACTTATTGGGGTCAAATTCTGAAGCAGAAGTACAAAAGTAAGTATCCAATTGATAGGAAGCAATATTGCTCCCCAATTTGGAAAAGCCTATGTTGTGGGTGGGAACATTGCCAAATAGGCATTGCATATAGTCTCGGCTCAAGCACACACATTAACTTTTGGGAAGATAGATGGTGTACTAACACCCCATTGAGACACCTAATAGAGGGACCTATTCCTCTTGAAGAACATAAAATGATAGTAGCTGGTTTATACCAAAATAATACTTGGAATTTTCATGTCTTATCTTTTCAATTACCTTTAGATATCCCAAAAAAAAAAAAAAAGTTAGAGACGAATTGTGCTTCAACTGCTGCAGTATTTTCACATGTTTTTTTTTTACTGTTTCTTAGTCAATAGTTGTTTGCTGATTTTTAGGAAGTGGTTAGTCATGGGAATGTGTTTTTCATATAGCCCTAATTTTCTGTTCATAAGTTATTTTTTACTCTATTTAAGGCTGTTATCAGTATAATAAAACTACAGATAATTTCTAGTAAAGTATATTTCATTTTCTTCTTCTTATTTGATATCTAATCTCCATCAAATTGGTATCAGAGCTCTCTTCTTGAGGGACCTGTCACTAAGAGATTTTTTTGAATCTTTGCTCTCTATTTCGATGGATTCCGAAATCCCTTTTACTGCTCTAGCACCACCAGTTTTCAATGGTGAAGGCTATCATATTTGGGCAGCAAGGATGGAAGCTCATCTTGAGGCAAATGATCTATGGGAAGCTGTGGAGGAGGACTATGAAGTTCCTCCATTACCTGTTAATCCAGCCATAGCATAAATCAAGAATCAAAAAGATAAGAAATCAAGAAAGTCCAAGGCAAGGGCTACACTATTTGCTGCAGTTTCTTCTGAGATTTTTGTCAGAATCATGACAATAAAATCTGCTTTTGAAGTATGGAATTTTCTGAAGGTGGAATATGAAGGAGATGAGAGGATTAAGGGAATAAAAATTCTGAGTCTCATCAGAGAGTTTGAGCTTCAAAGGATGAAAGATTCTGAGATAGTAAAGGAATACTCTGACAGACTGCTTGGAATCTCAAACAAAGTAAGATTACTTGGCTCTGAATTTTTTTATTCTAGAATAGTCCAAAAAATCCTTGTAATAGTACCTGAAAGGTTTGAAAACACTAAAGATTTGTCAAAAATCAGTTTGGCAGAATTAATGCATGCTTTGTAGGCCCAAGAACAGAGAAGACTCATGAGATCTGAAGGATCTGTTGAAGGAGCATTAGCTGCAAGTACTCAAGGCAGAAAAGAGAAGAAGTACGATAGAAACAAAAAAGGAAACTCTAGTTTTGTTTCTCCTAACACCAATAAGGGAACAAATCTAATTTTCCTCCATGTAAACATTGTGGTAAAAAGGGTCATCCACCTTTCAAATGTTGGAGAAGACCAGACCAACAATGT
>JAXGGT010018142.1:0-17004 GCA_035583425.1 Marsdenia floribunda
GAGCACTATATTGCTTTCTAGTTTTTAAATTAATCTTGGCCGGTTTGACGACAACCGCGAATTTATCCTTTACCAATCAGGTATTTTGATCTCATTAAGGCGTGTAAAAACCTCATCAGGAATAGTGCATTCTTGAACAAAATCTGCCAAAACTTGTGCCTTGATACCTTTTCTGTGGAGATACTCCATGTGGAATTCGGACAATTCAATTGTCCACTTGAGTGGTCTTCCTAAGGCATCTGTTTTATCGAGGATTCTCCTTATAGGAGCATTTGTGTAGACATGGATCGTGTGAGCTTGAAAGTATGGGCTTAGCCTTCGGGAATTGAGAATTACGGCTAGAACATGTTTTTCCAAATTGGAATATCTTGTTTCTGGTCCTTGCAAGATATGACTTATGTAATATACTGGCTTTGGGATTTCCTCCCGTTCGGCACATAATACTGTGCTGAAAATGTTAGTTCCGATGTCTAAATATAGATATAAAGTTTCTCCTAGAATTGGGGAAACTAAAACAGGAGGTGAAGTTAAGTATGTTTTTACCTCTTGAAGTACCTTATCATATTTCGGAGTCCATGTGAAGTATTCTTTTCCTTGACAGCTTGATAAACAGGGAATGTTTTCTCTTCGGATGCTAAGAATAACTGATTTAAGGAAACTATTTTTCCGATCAACTGTTGGAGCTATTTTTGCACTATTGGAGCTTTCATTTCCATGAAAGCTTTAATTTTCTTTGGATTGGTCTCTATTCCCCAATGTGAGACCATGTATCCCAAAAATTTTCCAGCTTCTACCCCGAAAGAACATTTCTTGGGGTTCAATTTCAATCCATGTTGCCTCATCTTGTCAATTATTTCTTGAATATTAGGAATGAGGGTTTCTACCGATTGTGATTTGATGAGGATATCATCTATGTAAGCCTCGACATTTTTACCAATGTTATTTTTCAACATGGTGTTAACCAATTCCTAAAATTCAGCTCATGTATTCTTTAAACCAAATGGAATTCGAGTATAACAATATAAGCTATCAGAAGTAATAAATGAAGTTTTTTCTTCATCATCCTTAGCCATGTAAATTTGATGATAACCTTTATATGCACTAAGGAAGCAAAGATATCTATGTCCAGAAGTGGCATCAACTAATTGATCTATTATAGGTATTTGATAAGGTCTTTTGGAAATTACCTTGTTCAGATCGGTGAAGTCGATACATACTCTCCATAAGCCATTGGGTTTTGACACAACAACAAGATTTGCGAGCTATTCAGGGAATCTAACTTTTCTAACTATGTTGGCTTTGACTAAATCAGCAACTTCCTTTTTGATGACCTCTTGTCTGTCAATGGCAAGGTTTCGGTGCTTTCAACAAATGGGTCGTACTCCATCAGGTATCCCAAGGTGGTGTTCTGCGTAAATTCTTGGCACAATACTTATATCAGAAGGTGACCAAGCAAAGATATCTTTATTATCAGATAAATAATCTAGCAATTGTTTCTTTAAACTCCAGGGAAGTGATTTTTCGATGGTGATCTTGCGTTCGGGGTGAAGCACGTCTATTTCGAATTCTTCCACTTCTAAACATGGACTCATTATGGTAGCTGTATCATCCTCTGGAATGACATCTTCTGTTGTTTCTTCATCAGTCTTAACTTCTATATTTCTTATTGTGGTCATGAAACATTGCTTGGGAATTTGAGCATCGCCTCTTATTTTATGAGGTGGTCCAAAAACTATTCATATAATCAGCTCATTATTGAATATATCAACCATGACCTTCATAGCATTTAAGGCGGGCCTACCAAGGATGTTGTTGTTTGGTGATGTAGAATCAACAAGGACGAATTTTGTTCATATTTCTTCTTTCATCCATCTTATTGGCAGGGTGATTGTCTGGTGGCATATATTACCGAACCACAAAATCCCATCAGTGGTATAGGGATGGGTGAACATTTTTCATCGGGATCACCATCTTCTTAAATACTTCTAAATATAGTATATTGCCAGAGCTACCTATATCTATCAAAATTCGCTTGATGAAACAATTATCAACATGCAAAGATATAACAAGGGGTAAATCATGTTGAGTATTAACATTGCAAACTGAAGGGTTTAACCTTTTCTTTTTTTGTAGGTAGCTCTGAGCTTGATGTATGGGAGATGATGTTGATAACTTTTGACTCTTATTTCTTTGTTGTACCATCGGGTTGTGATTTATGCTCGTGGTTTGCAAGTTGTTTTGCCACAAATTCAAGCAAATAGCCTGGCTTTATTGCATTCTCAATCTCCCATTTGAGGTGAAAGCAATTCTCAGTTGTGTGACCAATATCCCGATGGTATGCACAATAGAGATTTTTATTGCGTTTTTCTGTTGGTGCCTACATCTTCTTTGGTGCGGGAAGTATTCCGAGAGACTCTACTTTTGGAAGTATGTATGATTGCGTGGCATTCAGAGATGTGAAAGAATATTCACTAGAATGTCTCCATGAATTGTTTCGATCAGAATTATTGCGGTACCGATCTTGCTATGGATTAGATCGGAGAGGACTATCTCGTCCTCTGTAAGGAGCCTTATTGTTGGAGTATCTATTATCTTTATTATCTTTGGAGAATTGAAAATCATCTCTTCCCGATCGCTGTCTTTTATTTCCCGATCGGCCATCAGCTTTGTAAATTTCTTCTCTTTCAATTCTCTTGGATTCTTTCTTTAATCTCTCGATTTCTTCTCCTTTAATCCATTTCATTACCTTGTTGTATAGCTGTATGCTGGTTTGTGGTTGAAGTATGCTGAGTTTTTCTAAATATCGGCCTGGTTTGAGAGCATTGCAGAATGCCTCAATGTAAGTAGCTTCAGTGTAATTTTGAACCTTAATTGACTCCTCATTGAATCTTTTGTAAAATGCGACTAATGGTTCATCATGCTTTTGTCGAATATTATGTAAATGCATTCTTGGCTTCTTTGGAAGAGAACTAGCAGCAAATTTTTGCAAAAACAAAGTTCCTAACTTATGGGAACTGAAAATGCTATTAGAAGGTAGAGAAATAAACCATTTTAAGGCACGATCAGATAGTGTAGTAGGAAAGCATTTGCATAATAAAGCATCATCAGTAGAGTACATGAACATAGCAGTAGTATAGTATGTCAAATGCATGGCTAGATCAGTCAAACCATCATATCTTTTAATTGTTGGTGGCTTGAAATTAGGTAGGAAAGTATGGTTATAGAAGTCAGCCTTTAAAGGAGTGGCAGTGAGCATATTCTAGGGTAGATTATTCGGTTGGAAACTAGGCATTAAGTGTTGTAATTGTGTGAACATGTCATGCACTTGATTCTCTACTACAACCGAATGAAAAGAAGGGAAATTAGACTTATCTTGTCCATTCATGAATGAAATAGAACCAATGGCTTGATTATTTTGGACAGGAGCATGCTTTGCAGGCTGAGCATTTGGGGTAGGAGCCGAACTGGTCTGATTAACTTGTTGAAAGAAGGTAGGACCCATTGGAAGTATTGCAGGAGGGGGAATTGATCCAATTTTAGTGTTGATGTGTTCCATAGGAGGTTGTTGAACTGGAACCGTGGCTAGTTGACCAGCGCATTGGGCTGCAATGGATGGCTATCATCATGTACAACTGATGGTTGATGTTGTCGCAGTTTGAGTTCGGGTACAGGATTGCCTAATCGTATTCCTTCAATTAAAAGGTGGGTCTGCTCTTGGCATAACGGGAGGACGTATAGTATCATCATTGTTGAGCATTACTTCTTCTCGGCTTGTTTGAATCTTAATAGCTCGTTAAATACATCCATATGCATGAGGAGGAAGTCGAGTTGTTTACCATGGCTTAGCGAGCGATGAAACTCTTCATCCATATCATCCTCTGAATCATTATTGAATTGTTCATCTTGAGGAATGTTAGTTGGATGAACAGGTGAAGGAAGAGTTGGTGGAGCATTTTTAGAGATTGGCTCCATTGGTGGATGTTCATCCGGTTGATTACCAGATGTAGGAATTGTTGATGATGGATCATCAACGAATTATGGGACAGGAGTGGATGCATGTACAACTCTTCTAGCTCTCATACCTCTTATACGGTGGGCGCCAATCTGATATTGCTGAAATGACAGTTAGATAAACCTCCTCTAGTTTTGAAGAGATGAAAATGTATTCCTGAGAGAAAAGCAGTCTCCCGATGGGAAACTGATTATCCCGATGGGAATATCAAAGAGCAGCCTGGAAAAGTGTTTTTCCAACGATGAAATCTCTCTCAATTAGCTATAAAAAGCTATTTAGAAATAAAAAATGAATAGTAAATGGATTATAGAAGTCAAATCCGATGGGAAGAAAATCTGTAAAATGATGAAAACGGCTTCTTAAATGCAAGAGAGATTTTAAGAGAAAACTCTTGAAAAGAATACCTTAGAGAGAGAATGTTTTGTGAATAAAGGAATTCATTCCCTTGTTTGGTCATGAAAGCTTCCTTTTATAGATGAAAATCATAAGGAAGATATTTTATTTGGGAGGTCAAGGTTCCTTACCCTCCAAGTAAGTTAGGTGAAACACCCAAAAGTATCTTAAAGGGAGATTTTTAGACTGCTTTTGAGATGCTTGAAGATGAGTTATTTTTGAGATATGTTTGCCTCAAGGGCACAAATGTAAAATTGGTGTGGTTAGTACCAAACATCAACAATAGCACAATCACTATCAACTCCTCCTGCTATACTCAAATTTTCTATCTTAACATCGACAAGAGCATCATCACCATCAACTCCTACTTCTGCAGTCAAATTTTCTGTCTTAACATCAACAACAACACCATCACTCTTATATGTGCACATTATTTCAGTATCTTCGTCTTCTTTTTCCCTTTCATACAATTCAAAAATATCCTTCTCAACTTCCTTAAAAAACATTCTTGACTGCACCATGTCCCCATTCCCATCGTCTAAATCAACCCCATCATCTAAGTTCTCTTAATCTAAATCCAGCAGTTCAAAACATTTCTCTCTAAAGTCTTCAAAAAATTTGATACTAAACCAGTCTTCTTTTAGCTATGAATGAAGAAAATCTGTAAGCCTCCATGAATAGCTATGGAAACAGAAACATGTTTTGGTTTTCAAAGAAATGGATGTTAGGGAAAATAAATAAACACACAAAGTATGGATATTGTTCATTGATTATGAATTTTGCAGGTGCATTCTCCATGAATAGCTTGGCAAAGAGAAGTGCATAGCATCCACACTCTATGCCTCCTTGTTGTTGTGGAACCTAATCAACCAAACAAATTAACTTACATGTATGTAGACATTACACAAAACACAATTGATATCTATTATCAACAATCGTTTTCCTACCTTAGGATACAATATAGGAATATTATATATGGCATCTCCAAACTTGCCATTATTTTTAGTCATGTCCAAATCATACACAAACATGTAAATCCAAAAACCAAAAAACAAATACCAAATACCAATCTTGCTAATTGCAATAACAAATAATAATAATACCACCGATTTCTTACTTTCTAATTTCAGATTGTAGGTTGTACCCTGCATTCAATAAGGAGTCCAATACTAGCATACATTACTCGACATCATCATCGCCAAAATGGCACAAAATCGTAAAACCCAATGAGACCTAAAAAATAAAACAAGCACATTGCCATTAGCATATACTGTTGTCATTATATTTGAATTGGCAGAGACTTATAATTCAAAATCAGTAACACTTACCATGCTACAATTGGAACCATTACATAATTCTTGGAGAAAATTGATATTTTCTCTACCCATCTCAACACCTTGTCTCTACTACCACTCATGTGCACATAGAAGAACAGTGAATCAAGGTATTCAATATGCATCTTCGTATCATCTGGAATGTATTTCCAGATTCCTCTGAAATATGCATGACACGCATAACAACATCAGATTTTTATATTTCGTGTAGAAAAAACCAACTCGTCTTCATGTTCATCATGCCTTTTGTATCAACTGTATTTGAAATCGTCTATTCCTTCAATCTGCAAGGTATTCAATATGCATCTTCGTATCATCGGGAATGTATTTCCAGATTCCTCTGAAATATGCATAACACACACAACAACATTAGATTTTTATATTTCGTGCAGAAAAAACTAACTCGTCTTCATGTTCATCATGCCTTTTGTATCAACTGTATTTGAAACCGTCTATTCCTTCAATCTGCAAACAGGTCGGCTTGCTTCAACTGAAATCCCACCCTTCTTTCTTGTCCTCATTTTTAGTAAAACTGAGCGTTTTCTCTCCTAGATTGTCAAGAATGAGCAACGGCTCTTCTTCGAAGTGAAAGTTTCAAACTTTCAAAGTGAAAGTCTCGAATTGCTGTTTTGGTGGAAATATGGAGGGAAGAGAAGAGAGCAGAGTGGAGGGGGAGGGGAGATCGAGAGAGGTGGGGGGAAAGGGGGGGGAAATTTTTTTTTTTTTTTTTGTTTCTAAAAAAAAAAATTATTGTGATGACTATTTTGCCTCTAGTAAAATTATAAATTGGTCAACTATCATTGACTTTACCGGAAGGTGGTAAATTATGGCCAAAAGACCATAGTCACAAAAACGAAAAAAAGTTGAGGACCCAGAAGTTGAAAATTAATTAGTTGGGACTAAACTTGTGAATGATATTTATGTTTGGGACTAGATTCACCAATCTTCCTATTAATAAATTATTGAATTTTAATTTCATTATTAAGGTTAATAGATAAATTTATAGTTTTTGAATTTGAGTTAAATAAGTAAATATGTAAATAATTGGGTTGAATTGACGTGATTATTAAATGAATTGGGTTTGGGTTGAGATTTTGAATATGATTATTAAAAGAGTCAAATTTTAGTTGAAATGTTGAATATGGTTATTTATGTAAATCCAAGACGGATTGAGTATTTAAATACCATTATTTATGTAAACTTGAGGACATTAGAACCATCCTTCTCCAAGGCAGTTAGAGTAAGTGCCTCATTTTTTTCAGGAAAATTGGCATAAATAGTCTCCAAACTATTGGCATTTGGTGAAATTGGTCTAAATTCTATTTTTTAAATTAAAATATTCCCTAAACTATTTTAATCGTGTGAAATTCGTTTTTTTGTCAAAAAAAATGTTAACTCACCATTAACCCCAATAGCACAAAAATTGCCAAGGGCATTTCTGTCCTTTCACATTTCAAGTATATCGTTTTATATGTATGAATACATGTGGAGTTAAAATACCTAAAAAAAAAGGGAGAAAAAAAGAGCTCTGTAGCTCTTTTATGTACTTGCAGAGGAGAGTACATGAATTCATGCAAGTTTTGTTGCTCGATCTTGTGAATATTCGAGGCCATTGGAGAGGATGTGGAGGGAAAATGCTTTAGAAATGAAGGACCCATCAAGAAAGCTGTGTTTTTGTGGAGTTGAAGTTGTCATTCAAACTTCATGGATAGAAAACAACCCATCGAGGAGGATTGTAGCATGTGAGCAAAGGATAAGGTAAAATGGAAGCTTTTTTATGGAATAAAATGTAGAAGATTCTATCTAATAAATTTTCTTTTTTTAAATTTCAAGGGGGGTAGAAATGTAATTTTTTTCATGGGTCGATCCTCCAATTTGTGATAGATCCAGTGCTATAATTGGAGGTTTGCTAAGAAGGGCGAAGAACTTGGAAGAGAAGAAATTGGTTTATGATAGGAAAAGGAAGGTAATGTGCATTGCTTTGGTAATTTAGTAATAACAGTAAGGGATTAAGGTGGGTGCTTTTTTGTTGCTAAAGCTTGAAGGGATAGTTTTGAAGCTAGCAGAGAAGATGCTTGTGTAATTGCAGACTTTTTTTTTTTTAGCTCAAAGTAATTGTAATGGCAGTGTAATTGTTGTAGCAGTAAATTAGATTAGTTGGTTGCAACCCTTTTTGGTGTAATGGATTTGCATTAATTGAATGGAATGGAAAGACAATGATGCATTTGTCAATTTTCATACCTTATTTTTGTCTTGTCTTTGTTTCTATTTTCCAGCCTAACTGCCAACCTTAAATATATAACCTTAACCAAAAAAATGGTATAACAATTTATGCTTTTGTTTCATGAAGGTAGTTTGTAACTCCATTATATATATATTTTACTCTCCCATCAATTCAAGGAAAAAAAAATGAAGCCAAAACTTGTAATAAAAAGAGACATTCTATTGCTTCTTCAATAATATATCAATATTTTGGAATTGGAACAATGTTCAACTTCCTCTATCACTATTAACTTTGTTCTAACTCCAAATATGAATTACAAAATATTTGTGTTTGGATTGGATTTTTTTTTTTTTTTTTTTTGAGTTTTTCATTCAAACTCAAAAAAAATGAGGTGTACTTGTTTGGACACCACCTGACTTTATAATGTTCATTGTTGGTGCTAACCACACCAATTTTACATTTGTGCCCTTGAGACAAACAAATCTCAAAAACAACTCATCTTCAAGCATCTCAAAAGCAGCCTAAAAATCTCCCTTTAAGATACTTTTGGGTGCTTCACCTAACTTACTTGGAGGGCAAGGAACCTTGGCCTCCCAAATAAAATATTTTCCTTATGATTTTCATCTATAAAACGAAGCTTTCATGACCAAACAAAGGGGGAATTCCATTACTCGCAAAATATTCTCTCCCTAAAGGCATTCTTTTCAAGAACTTCTCTCTAAAAAACCTCTCTTACATTTAAGAAGGCCTTTTCATCATTTTACTTGCCTTCTTCCCATCGGATTCAACTTCTAGAATCCATTTACAATTCCTCTTTTTACTTTTAAACAACTTTTAATAGCTAATTGAGAGAGATTTCATCTTTGGAAAAACACTTTTCCTGGCTGCTCTTTGATATTCCCATCGGGATTATCAGTTTCCTATCGGGAGACTGCTTTTCTCACAGGGATACATTTTCATCTCCTCAAAACTCGAGGAGGTTTATCTGATTGTCTTTTTAGCAACATCAATTGTCTGCCCACTTCTCAAAAAAATTAATAAAATATTGAATATTGAAATATTTATAAAATTAAATATTCAATAAATATATCACTTTAATAACAATATCATCACTACACTGAATAAAATATAATATTTTTGTTTCCCATTTACTAGACAACTTTTTCACTTGTTCCCACTTTACGCTTCTTCGTTTTTTGCAATACACTCAACTCAACTTGAAAAAAATGAGCAAACTCAAGAAAAAAAATCCAATCCAAACACACCCTTAATATCCACTGAAATAACCTATCTATCCTTAGATGTGAACAAAAAGAATCAAATGATTTCTTTGGTCATAACCTATCTATCTTTAGATGTGAAAAAAAAAAAAAAAAAAAAAAAAATCAAAACAATAACAACTATAGTCCCTTTACAAAATAATTGTCCCTTTCCCTTTCAAAATCACTTTACACAAAAAAAAAAAAAAAAAGAAACTTGATGGTAAGTCACTGCTGCATGACTGAATCTACTTTGGTGCATCCACTTCAATTATGCCCTTTTTCTCTACAAATTCCACACTTGGCAGCCCTTCTTTGTTATTATTATTATTATTTTTTGTGTTCTCCTTATAATACAAGAAGTAAAAATAAATTAGTAAATATGCATAATTTTCAGTTTTTCATTTAGTAAAGTGAGTTAAAATGAAAATAAAATTCAGAAATATTTATACACCTACAGTTGTTGTTTGTTGCTTCTAGACAGCCTTACATGTTCTGGCATTATGGGAAAATGTACCGCATTTGCCACACTTAATCTTTACAAAAGCTGATCTTAGGAGTTTGTTTGCACCATTTGCTGTTGTTTTTTTTGCTGCTTTCACCTGGTTTGCCTTCTCTTGGTCTTGGGCCTTCTTGGTAGCTTGATTTTCCTTGGTGCAAGCAGTAGAGGCATATTTGTCTTGGGCCAATTATTAGGGTCGTTTGTAGGTCCAATTATTAGTTCATATACTCTCTTATCTGCATTAAGAGTATAACATGGATCCACATAGTCAATAGGGTCCTTACCTTGTAACCATAGGGCTGATATAGCATGCATACAAGGAACCCCATTTACATCCCATCTTTTGCAAGAGCATGTTCTCATACTTGTGTCAACAACTAACTACTCCATGGCTCCATATCCAACCTGAAATTATGTTTCACCTGCATAAGTTGGAAAAAAATTAACAGAATCTTCTTTAAGTTTTTCTACAATGCTCTTGATTCTTGGACGTACGATTCCTTCTTGAGTAGAAACCTATTATCTCCTTGTTTGCATTCTTATCATTAAATAGATTTTAATCTTCTCAAGAAGCCCTAGAATGGGTTTAGTCCGTGCATGGAGGAGCTATTTGTTGATTGTTTATGACCATATCACATTTTGTTGAAGTGCTAAAGAAGCATCTAGTCCAATGCTCAGGTGATGTAGTGGATAGCAGCCAATGGTGTGCAAGTTCATCAAAATCCTTGAGTAGTTGCACCTCAGATTGAAATTAATTATGGTAACTCGCCTTTGCAGCTTTCCACATGATTTCTTCAATTTTTTTCACTTGGATGCACTAGTTTCATGTTATTGTGTAGATGGCAGACATAAAACTTGTGTTCAATTCTAGGACGGTGCTCTTGAACTGCTTGGATCAGTCTTTGTGATATTCATATTTGAAATTGTCAGTTTAATGCAAAATAAATAAAGTTAAGAGGCAAAAAAATGAGATATTAAGTACAACTACCAAACCTTTTGCCTATATGAGACTATACACCATTGTTGTTCATCATTGATTTGAAGATCTTGCACCAAACTTTGCACAAACCAACTCCAAGTATTTCTATTTTTCAGCATCACAAATAGTATAAGCCATAGAGAACATTTTAAGAAGGACCCTAGAATGAGAGCCCTTAAAAAAATGTTCCATCTAGGCTAATGAGTTTCCTACAACCAGCTTGAAAACCTGTTCTAAGGGAATGAAAGCATACATATATTCTTCTGAAGTAATGTTGCTCAGTGACAAAATTCTCATTTCTTTCTAGCTTTACTGTTGTACCCGGATTAGAATGTCTCAACTTTTCACAATAACTATATAACAACATATATTGGTACTTCTATGTACCCTCAATATATTTCTTGGCCTCACTTATATTCTATAAGCAATCACTTTTTCAACAAAAGCTAGAACTTTGAAAAGGTTACTATTCGACTTGAAATCATTAATTTACCTAAGTGCGAGCTATTTTACAATGGCCAAATTATGGTTTAATGTTCTTGAACAGTCATGATTTAGCTTTACAATTATAGCTTGAAAACTTGTTTTATCCAAACATACATGAGCATAAATCACAAAGCTGCAATTGCTCCCCTTGCATTGTGCTCCAACTCTAACCTAGTCATTCTTCTTGAAGTACAAGGGTCTTCTATTTTCTACTCCATAGTTCACAATTTTTGCCTTTAGATCATCCTTGGTTTTGAAAATCATTCCAACTTCGAAATTGGATTCATTCTATCCCTGTTATGAATGTGAATTGGAAAATTGTCACCTCTGTCTTCATCTTCATCTTAATTACATTTTTGATTGTAGAACTCATCCTCTTCATCAAGACCTTCTTGTGCATTAGATAACTCATCAATTATTTCTTCGAGTGGTTCAAGAACTTGATTTTCAAGTAATAAGTAGGCTTTTTTGAAGGTCTCAATTGCTCCTCTATTGGCATTTACCTTGCTACTTTCACCCCTTTCAAAAATGGTTTCATGGTTAGTCATATCATCCCTTACTTCTTCATTTTCTTCCTTTCTAGATCTTCCAACCTCTTTACTAATGTTATCATCAAAGTCCTCCAGCCGATTAGCAAGGAACTGCTCATGTATGCCCTCTTCTTCACTAACCTCATAGTACTCATCTCTCACTCACTTTGATTTCCCACCATCAATGTCTACATCTACTTCCAACAAATTATCAGTGTCAAGTTCTTCTTTATGAAAGCTAGCTACATCAATATCTACCAATTCATGATCAGCTCCCCACAAGTTAACATCATCTAAACTACCAAAAGTAGGCTGAAAAGGATCAATACTATGGAAATTGTCAACATAAATATGTTGAGCATATACCATCATTTTCTTTCATTTTTGTGGCATTTTGATGTTTTCTACTTTCTACCGTAACAATTTCATCTAATAGCTCATTTCTTTTTTTCATGTATCTGAGACCTTAAACGTTTTTCCTTTTTGTCTTTTGTTGTACCTTGTACAACTAGTATTTCTGTAATCTGGTTTGAAATTGTTGTCTTAGTTGATTGCAAATCATCATCTACTGTATTCTCATCAATCCTATTTTTCAGTTTTTCAAGTTGTTCTTAAACTCATCTATATCTTCCCTTTTGAACCAATCAACCATTATCTAAAATATTACAATAAAACAACTAATGTTACAAAAGCAAAGTTAAGGTTATGTTTCAAGTTAGGATAGTAAACTTATTTAACTGAATTACAAAGTGTGGATAATAACCATCATATAAGGTGAATTTGTCAGGTGTATTATGCATAAACTCCTTGGCATAGTACAAAACATAATAGCAACAATCTGTTTCATTAGTTTGTTGAGGAACCTGAAGTTGAATAATATTCAGCCCAAAGTAAAGTGGTAATTTGTTTAAAACATAAAGACACTAACTTTTATAAAACCTATAATATTAAGCTTTGTTTTCTATGTCAAATAAAAAAGTAAAGGGCATCCATGAATAAAAATATTTAATTTTCCTTCTATTTTGAAAACAAAGTAACTAGCAGTCATTTCCTGAAGTTTAACTATGTGAAGGCACAACGAATACCAGATATATATATATATATATATATATTTTTTCTTTTCTTTCATTTGGGCTTGCAAGATAGTTGACAGACAAAGATATACAAAGATAAATCTTGTTTTATCCTTAGATTATTAATTTCATATTTCTATTTAAGTTGTTCCAACTCTAGTCTAGTCTGATAGCAAGTTCACATCTCGCAAATCATCTTCTTGGGATAAAAATAAATAAATAAATAAATTCATAATATTCTTGGAAGGTAGTAAAATAGTAAGTAAATCTACTATTGCATTCTAAATCCCTGTAAATATATTGCCTCAATGCAACATATACCAAATTGGAAAATATATATTGCCTCAAAAATTTTTCTTTCTATTAATTAACTTCCTTCCACCCAAAGAAAAACAGTAGTAGAAAACAAAAGTAGAAAATAGCTGCAGAAAACAATAGTTAGTCAGTTACCAAAGAATTGTAATGCTTTATCTTGTTATAATGATGAACTTAATTTCCCATATAACTATAGGTATATTCATGCAAATTTGTTTAGTTACTACAATATATATATATATATATCTTCACCTCACATATATATAGCCAAACTACAATATATATATATTAAAGTTTTTATTTTACTAATCACTTCTTATTTTTTGCAGTTTAGGCTGCCATGAAGAAGAGCACACTTTGAATGCAATGTTTGCACAATTGCTGCTTATTTGGACAACTATTGATGCATCTTTTTTGGATTTATTTTCAATATTGTTTTTGGAATTTGACTTAACGTTAGCTAGTTTTTTGGACATATGTTTCATATCTCTTTCTTCAAGTAGTTGTAATCTTCCCCTCTTTTATTATATAGGTTTCAATATTTCCAAGAATACATTCAAGATGACATTGATTGGGTGAGAATTGATTTTGGACGACAACCAAGACTGTTGATGCTATTGTTCTTTCATGTACAAGGAGATTCGATGAAGCTTCAAGCCATATTCACTCTTGGGTTGCTAGTAATATATAAGCTTTTCCCTTTGCGAATGATACTTTACAACCAGCATTACTGCAAGGCATGCAAACAGTTAATAATGTGGTTGATGGTCCTGTAGATTATGAAGTTTTTTAACAACCCACTTTCGGATGGGATACGTATAACTCATAGACATTTTTTGTTAATATTTTGATTGGGCAACAATGAAATTTTTTTTGTTGGAATCTTGTAAATACAGTTATTTGTTTATGGTTTATTCAGTTTATCTATAATATTAAATGTCACACTAGACTTCAGTTTGTATTTATTTATGGAAAAGTACTACATGTGTTTACTGCTATAGAGTGAACTTATTTCTTTTCAGTTTGAGATGGTTGATGTTGCTGAAAAGGCAATCAGATAAAGCCTCCTTGAGTTTGGAGGAGACGAAAATATATCCCTATGAAAAAGCAGCTTCTCGATGGGAAACTGATAATTCCAATGGGAATATCAAAGAGCAGCCTGGAAAAGTGTTTTCCAAAGATTAAGTCTCTCTCAAAAAGGTACTAAAAGCTTGTTTCAAGTAGAAAATAGATTGAAATGGATTCTCAAAGTTGAATCCGATCGGAAGAAGGCAATAATAGAGTCAAAGAACTTCTAAAGATAAGAGAAATCTTGGAGAAAACTCTTGTAAAAGATGGTTAGAGAGAGAGAGAGAGGGGGTTTTGAGAATCAAAGTGCTTGTAATTGCTTCCAAACCCCTTTCTTGGTCATGAAAACTTTCTTTTATAGATGAAAATCATAAGGAGGATATTTTATTTTGGAGGTTAAGATTCCTTGCCCTCCAAGTAAGTTAGGTGAAGCATGCAAAAAAAATCTTTAAGGGAGATTTTTAAGCTACCTTTTGATGTAATAAAAGATCATGTGATTTTAAGACGTTTTATACCTCAAGGGCAAAAATGTTAAATTGGTGTGGTTAGCACCATAAGCATTTTTTTTTAAAACAAAATCAGAATAGTCAAAAATTCTGAAAAGTAATGTAATTTGAAATAATTTTACCTAAGGGGCAACATTGTAAGAAAATGGTGTACGAGCACCATAAAGGATTTCTTTTTTTTTTTTTTTTTTTAACAAAATCATAATTTGAAAATCTAGAAACTCCATAAAATTAAATATGTAGGAGTTATAATCATGCAAAATGTGGAGGAGTTGTAACTGTCTGCATTAACTGCATGTGCGGTTACTCGATAGAGTCGTTACAACGGCTAGTGGCCTGAAGGGAGGTAGCTATTTGAGCGTAATTGTTGAAAGAAAATAACCGTTTAGGATGTAACGGTAAGAAAAAATTTTAACCGTTATCATCCTGGCTTATATATAGGGCAAACAGTGATTTGCTTTACCCACCTTTACTCTTTTTCTTTATTTTGAGTACTCTTGAATACACCAGATCTTTCTGCAAGCTTTTCTTTTTGTCTTTCTTTTTGTCGGGTTGAATTCAAAGTCGATTTTGACAAATTCATGGTTTGATCTTAACCTTTTGAAATGGAGAAAACTCCTCTGAAAGGTATTTTATAAACGTTCTTCTCACTGTGTTTTTTCTTCTTCTTCTTTTTCTTTTTATTTCAGATACAAAAATGTCGCATTCTGGGGCTTCAAATAGTCAGAACTTGAGTGTTAGGAGTGAAAACGTAGTCAATTCTCCTTCAAGTTAATCGGAGACAGTGGTAGAGACTCCTGTTAGGATTACTCGGTCTAGGACTCAGAATGTTCAGTCTATCGTTGTAGAGAATCCATCAGGTATTTACGTTCAAGAAACTTTTATAATAGAAGGGGTTACTATAATTCGGGTCGAGGTTGTAAATGATGAACATGATGAACCCATGTCAATTAGGTATTCGTGTCTAAACAGGTTTTTTGATTTTCCTTATTTAGATGAGTCTTCTGTTCAAGAATCTTTCCTTCATACTGCTCTGAAGGGTCTCAGGGCTCCGAACTCAAAACCAAACAAGGGAATCGAGCCCAAGGATCCTTATTTTTTGAAAACAACTTCCTTGCCTTTTCCGATAGCTTCAACCCTGTTGTCGTATGACTTTCCTCCAAATTTTAAGTATCAGTTTAATGAAAACCTGCCAATCTGTCAAAACCCAAAATACCATATCGGTGTGTATGTTGCTTAGCTGAAAGCTGTGCTTAGGTTTCCTCTTCTTCCTCTTATCGAGGAGATATGTGTATATTGGCAGATACAATTGGCTCAGTTGACTCCCAATTGTATTAGGTCCATCTTAGGCTTTGAATTGTTCTATAGAGTCTGTGGCGTCCCTTCCAGTTTAGAACTATTTCATCACTATTTTGTGATGATGCAAAAATACAATCTGAACACTGGTAGGGGCTGGTTTTATGCCCAGTGTTGTCTTGGAACTAAGGAGCTTTTGAGGACACCTTCTAGCATCTATGGCTGGAAGTTTATTAGGCACCCCACTATTAGTCCCATCATGATTCCATGGAACTATAGCAAGTCCTTAAATAATGATATCCCTGAAGGCATCGATGAGTTGGTGACGAAAACGATCGATGGGTTGGATTTTATTTAGTCAATTGGAGAAAACTAGAATTCCTCCATTTTCCAAGATGCAAATTTGCATACACTTGGGGCTTTCAACATTAAGAGACTAAGTAATATATATATATATATATATATATGTCTTTTCTTTCAGTCGCTTTCCAATAGCTTTTTATGTAAGATGCACTTTCTAATGCTATGATTTTTGTCTTATAGGAAGGAATGTTATTCAACTCTTGATGTCTGCAAAGGGGAAGAAGAGTTCTCCTTCTGTTGTTCTTGCAAAGGTGAGCGGGACGCCCATTCAAGGGCTATCGGCGGCTCCAAAGAAGAGAAAAGTCATTCGGACTGTATCAAGCCAACCAAAGCGTAGCAGGTCAGCTACAGTTTTGGTAGAGGAGCAACCTGTCAACCTCTAGGAAGCCATTGAGGATGCGGCTCAGGTGACTAGTCCTTCCGTGGTAGAGGCTATTCCTATTAGAGGAGAACAACAAGCTCAGGCTGGCCCTGAAGATGTTGTTGAAAATGTTGCTAAACCTCAGCCTGAAGGGGAATGTAGGGTGGTCATTGGTAAAGGATAAATTCGCGATTGTCGTTAAATCGGCCAAGATTAATTTTAAAATTAGTAAGCACTATAGTGTTCACCAGGTCGTCTCCCAAAGAAGCTTTAATCGTTTAAATCAAATTAATAAACCTAAGA